>OY992885.1:74788932-75073932 GCA_963921405.1 Cepaea hortensis | reverse complement strand
GCACTCATTATCAAGTGCCGTGTCGGCTTGCGTAGGCGTTCATGGCTCTCCACATATCTCGGTCTTTGGAGTTCTGGATCAACTCTGCTGATGATATTCCTCCATGCCACCATCTCAATCCATCCAGCATAGTTTCTCTTTGTCTGCCTCTGTCTCGCTTCCCCTCGATCTTTCCGGTTGTCACGATGTTCTCCAATGCCTTTCTCCTCATCACATGGCCGAAGAAAGCTATTTGTCTCTTTTTTGTTGTTGTATATAATGTTCTAGTTTCATTAGCCTGTTTCGGGCAATCATTGCTAGTTACTCTGGCAGTCCAAGGAATTCGCAATATTCGTCTCAGGAACAAAATCTCTGTTGCTTCTATTTTCTTCTTAATTTGTTCATTTACATTCCAAGATTCACTGCCATACAGTAAAACTGGTTCAATATAGCATTTCAGCACTCTCTTTCTTACATTCACTGATAGTGACTTATTGCAGAAGATACTCTTCATTTTCTGAAATGCGGCTTTTGCCTGCCTTATTCTGCTCTTAATCTCTGTTAAGGGCCGAATGTAAGACGGGCCTGCGCGCCCAATTTGTGACCCTAATAAAGTTGATTTGATTTGATTTGATTTGTTGTATATAATCCATCTGATGTTATAAGTACCCCTAGGTATTTAAAATTATCCACTTGGTAGAGAATTTCCCCTTCTATTTTTATGTCACATATTGGTGTGCCCATTTTTTTTTTTTTTTTTTTTTTGGGGGGGGGGGGGGAGGGGATATCACCATTGTTACTGTTTTCTTGATATTCAAGGAGAGTCCTGTCTGCGCACTCTCTGTTACTACAATGTCCAACAATTGTTGTAGGTCTGTTGCATTATCCGCCACCAATACTGTGTCATCTGCATAGCGTATATTGTTTATATTATATCCTCCGATTAGTATTCCTGGCTTCTCTTTGATCTCTCTCATTATTACTTCGCTATATAGGGAGAAGAGATCGGGTGACAAGATACACCCCTGTCATACTCCTAGCTTTATCTGTTCGTAACTACCCTCTTTATTTCCCATTTTAATTGCTGCTACTTGGTTCCAGTATATATTCTTTATTATTCTTAAATCTTTCCCATCGATGTTGATATCTTCCAACATTTTAATCAGCTCATCATGTTTTACTTTATCAAATGCCTTAGTATAATCTATGAAGCATAAATATATGTCTCTCTGTTTCTCTATTGACCTTTCTATTAGTGTTCGTAATATATATATTGCATTGTTTGTACCCTTTCCTTCCATAAAACCATACTGTTCTTCACTAATTTCCATATTAATTTTCTTTCTTGTTCTTCTCATCAGCACTATACATATAAAATTACTATTTTTTAAAAAACTATATATAACTAACATATAAAAATAAAGAAGGTCAAATATACACCAAGAAATACAAAACTTGATCTATGTGCACTGAAAAGGGAGTAGATAAAAGATAAATTCAGTGTGGAGGTAAAGAATAGCTTTAATGCATTGTCCGATCTGGAAATTATGTTTAAAGATGTCAGTGACCAATGGGAAATATTAAAGAAACCAGCCAGCCAAGTTGCAGAAACAACTATCCCAAAAATGAAGTTAATGGAACGTAAGAAATGGATGGCGGAACACGACATAAAACATGGAAATAAGAAGAAATTACAAAAATAACCATGAAAAAATGTGAAGAGAATCACAGGAAAATTGTGAAAAGAGGTACTAGAAGCATGGCTTGGTGAAAATTGTTGAGAAATACAACCAACACAACACCCGTAACACCAAATTAATGCACAAAAGAATTCATGATATCACTAAGAAATGAAAATACACATCAGTGGGTTACATAAAAACCAAAGATGACAAAATCATGATAGACAAAGATCAGATTTTAAATGCGTGGTCATATTATGTTAAAGATCTTTATTATGATAAACGAGAGAAACAGTATGATATTCTGAATAATAATGAAGGACCATCAATTTTGAAGATGAAAGTTCAGAAGGCTTTTAACAGAATGAACACTGGAAAACCTCGAGTCCAGACACCATCACAACAGAAATGATCAATGGCATAGAAGAATATGGAATATATCAGGTCACCACACTGCTGAACACAATATAGGACACTAGAGATATACCACCTGAATTATGTAATTCTATATGCATTGCACTCCCGAAGAAATCAGGGACCTTGGAATGTGATCAACATCGAACAATTAGTATAATGAGCCACATCACGAAGAATTTTGCTGAGAACCATCATGCAAAGAGTTTGGAAGAAAATACAGCCCGAAATAGAGGAAGAACAATGTTTATTCGTCGAAGACTATGATAATTGCATTGCACCATGAAACGGACTTTTCGATATAAAACTTGACAATCAGCACACACATTGCCCGAAGGCTATATTATTTTAGCAAGCGCACCATGCAATGTTTGTACAGCCAACGCAAGACAGTAATAAAAATGACTGCGCCTACTGCAATGTGTACTTTACTAAACATGAAGGGGATTTCCCCATTGCTAGGAAAACGCTTCCTTGATAACGAATACCCACAGGACCTCTGGATCCGTCTACACAGATGTGTCAGCACAAAATGCTGTTCGAAATGGAGTTGCGGGAGTGTATATAGAATACCCAAATAATACTAGGGACACGGCCAGAGTTCCAACAGGAAAGCACTGCCATAAGTATGATGCAGAAATTGAGGCAATCAAGATAGCAACAGAGAAATTACTACATACCAGCCATGGGACACAACCTGTGGTGCTATTCCTCTTCTTCTTCTTCTTCTTCTTCTTCTTCTTCTTCTTCTTCTTCTTCTTCTTCTTCTTCTTCTTCTTCTTCTTCTTCTTCTTCTTCTTCTTCAGCGTTCCGAGCCATTGAGGTTCTTTGCTGCAGATACAATCCGTCTCCATTCGTCTCTCTGGTTGACCTTCTCTTGCCAGTCGTTGATTCCAAGTGCTTGTAGGTCTGTAGATATATTATCTTTCCACCGTCTTCTTGGTCTACCTCGGGGTCTACGGTCATCTATTTCCTGTGTGTAAGCGAGTTTTGTTTCCCTATTATCTTCCATTCTTTCTATTTGCCCCAGCCATTGTAGTCTATTACTAAAACCATATTCAGAAGACATATTAGGTGACTACCAGGCGGGTTTTAGACAAAACAGATCAACAATAGATCAGAGATTTATCTTACTACAAATAGCCGAGAAAAATTGGGAATATAAAAGAGATCTCCATAACATTTTTGTGGATTTTAAAAAGGCTTATGATAGTGTCCATAGGAATAGTCTATGGAATGTTATGCAGGAATTTGGAATACCAAGGAAGTTAATCAACATGACCAGACTATGCATGGAAGATACTTATAATATAGTAACATATAAAGGCAGGAAATCAGACCCCTTCCAAATAACATCTGGCTTGAAACAGGGTGATGCACTATCGCCGCTACTCTTCAATCTGGCTCTAGAGAAAGTTGTAAGGAAGGTAAAGGAGGAATGTGATATTAGAGGAACATCCAAGCTGCTTGGTTATGCAGATGATATAAATATTATAGGGCAAAGTGAACAAAAGACATTGGAAATATTGACTCACTTAAAGGAAAAAGCCCAACAGATGGGGCTGGTTATCAACCAAGATAAGACAGAATATATGGTAATTTCAAGAGAAGGAATGGCTAAAAACTCTGGCCACATACAAATAGATAATATTACCATTAAAAGAACGGAAACATACAAATACCTGGGTACAATCTTCAACTGCTCCAACATCATAAGGGAAGAAATACAAACTAGAATCAATTCTGGAAATAAGATATACTATGCACTACAACATCTACTAAAATCAAAGGAGCTATCTCGCAACACCAAGATCACAATATACAAAACACTGATCAGACCAGTTGTGCTGTATGGCTCTGAAACCTGGAGTACAACGAAAGGAGACGAAGCCTTGCTACAAACCTTTGAGAACAAAGTTTTAAGACGCATCTTTGGACCCATTAGGGATACACAAAGTGGAGAGTGGAAAAGAAGAAGTAACAAAGACATTTATGATCTGTTTAAGTCCCCGCTAATCACTGGTATCATGAAGGCTAATAGACTACAATCTTCTTCTTCTTCTTCTTCAGCGTTCCGAGCCATTAAGGTTCTTTGCTGCAGATACAATCTGTCTCCATTCGTCTCTCTGGTGGACCTTCTCTTGCTAGTCATTGATTCCAAGTGTTTGTAGGTCTGTATGTGTATTATCTCTCCACCGCCTTCTTGGTCTACCTCGGGGTCTACGGTAATTTATTTCCTGAGTGTAAGCGAGTTTTGTTTCCCTATTATCTTCCATTCTTTCTATATGCCCCAGCCATTGTAGTCTATTAGCCTACAGAGTTTTGGCCAGAATTTTTAGCCATTCCTTCTCTTGGTGCTATTGACAGATGCAAAATCAGTACTCGAGGCGCTCCTGTCTGAGAAGTTGCCTGTACTAAGGACACTATTTTCTGAACTTAGCAGTCAGCATAAGGTCACCATGCAGTGGATACCATCCCACTGTGGAGTCCCCGGAAACGACAGAGCTGATCGATTGGCTAAGGAAGGAGCAAAATAAGAACAGCCTGATGTGCCCATTACATACCACCAAAAGAAAAGAATGATCAAATCAGTCAGAAGTTCACCCAAACTTGCTCACGACGACTACCACGTTATGGACAGACCAGGACAAGTCATTATTCTGCGTCTCAGAAAAGGAGATAATAGATTACGCAACCACATGTAGCCCATTTAGGAAATTGTGAAAAAAGAAAATAGAAGCATGGCTTGTTGAAAATTGTTGATAAATAGAAAACCAACACAACACCCGAAACACCAAATTAATGCACAAAAGAATTCATTATATCACTAAGACACAAGCCGGTCTCAGTGGCCAAAGGCTTGCGAACGCGGTTCGTGAACAGGGTACCAGGCGTTCGTACCTCAGCCGCAACCGTTTTGTGCAGCAGACCGTGTCGCGTTGTGTTATAACGTGCTGGTATGGGAGCTGGTCGTACAGAAAGCAATGGCAAACTACTGAACGTAAATGCGTGGTCTAGTACATCAACAGCAGTTGCAAAATGCTGGTGCTGACTGCAACGGACTGCAAGGGATATGCAACATTTTTTTTAAAAAACATGTATACAAAATTCAAGATTGGTGACAGCCATGTGCACATATTTCAAAACTGCCCATACTACAACATATCCAGGCAAACCTTCTGGCCTAGAGAGACAACACGGGAAGATAAACTATATGGACCGCTGAGTGAACTAAGAAAGACTGTTAGATTCATACAAGAGACAACATTGCAGTTTTAGACATATTTCAGGCGAACGAAAGAAGAAGAAGAACTGCCCGGAGAATTACTAATTGGAAACATCACGACGCAAACCCCTGGATTGTAGCGGAACGCCATGTTTTATATATATGTGGGTGATGCAAAGTTAATTTAGTATATCTTAGTTATAGAATTCTGATTTAGGGCAGTTGAATGAACTTCTAAGAACAACTTGTGATTTCGTTGGATTAAATGGTGTCCTTCTGTTGGCAGGGGTTAGTGAACGCTTATTAATACCCTGTTACATCAGTAGACTATCTCGTAGAAAGGATTTGAACCTTCAGTTCAGACTTCTTTCTCTATGTTAAAAAGGGGTTAGTGAGTTCTGTGTCCTTTAATGTAAT
This sequence comes from Cepaea hortensis, assembly GCA_963921405.1. NCBI lineage: Eukaryota > Metazoa > Mollusca > Gastropoda > Stylommatophora > Helicidae > Cepaea > Cepaea hortensis. The sequence continues at coordinate 75,068,214 of OY992885.1, read as the reverse complement.
ACTATGAAGATATATGATGATATTTCCCTTGGTTAATAAAAATATCACTGGATTATATTTCTTTGCTCATTACACGCACTTACTGAAAGGTAAAATTATCATTAATTCGGTGTATTTCTTTGCGTATGCTATATTTTATGAGAAAATCTGCTGCTAAGCAAATCTATAGGTAACATATCTTGGTTTACGGACATTACATTTTCTGTCAGATATAATATTTGTTACTTCAGTATATCCTTTCATATATTAATATGCATGATTATATATATATATATATATATATATATATATATATATATATATATATATATATATATATATATATATATAATGTGCGTGCGTGCGTGCGTGCGTGCGTGCAGCGTGCGTTCGTGCGTGTGAATAATAAAAGTGTGATGATTTTAGGAGACCCTATATCAATAAAGGGTAGAATTATCGGTTCTCTGTGACAATGTTATTCCTGATAGGAGCCACCTCGGTAAACTAGGCAATAAGTATTTAAATGTACAACTGCGTAAGACACTCAGTGAACGAATAGAATGAGACATGTCTTACAGACAAGAGAGGGGTTGCTTATACCTGATAATTATGTGTAGGTATGTCATATCCAATCATTGGAGTGATAATACACAACCTAAGAAGGTCTGGCTAACCTACACTTGTGTAGTAATCCCGTCCCCTCCCCTCCCCCAAAGTTCTTATGAGGGTGGATACATGTTTATTGTTCATGATTTTAACAGATGATGAGGGTGGTGGTCAAGTGGCCTACACATTGTGTACCTAACCAGGGTGCATCTATCTCACGAGTGAGCAATCCTCAGTGAATGAGGAGAGTCTTCGCCTTCATACTGCATAGAAGAGCAGAAGACAGTTCAGCAACATTTGCCACTCAGAATTGCAACGTGCCACAATGGAATGAAGCTAAGTGACCAAGTTGTAACCTCAGTGACCTCCAAAAGCCAATAGCTTAGACGAAACTGAACTCCACGGTTACCAGTCAACCAAGATTACCAATGAATTACTATATCCACGCCAGTTATAGGAAATAGCCAGAGAATCCTAATAAGATGGAAGCAGTATTTCGAACAACTTCTCAACATCCCATCAGATGTCACAGGAATTCAAGAGACCTACACGGATGTCACCGAAGAACTAGAACCAGACATACTAAAAGAAGAAATTATAGAAGCCATCAGATTAGCCCCATTGAACAAATCCCCGGGAAAGGATGAAATACCAAATGAACTAATTAAAGCAGCAAGAGAAGTATGAACAGCTTGGCTACACAGACTATTCAACCATGTTTGGGTAGAACAACAGTCACCACGAGACTGGGGAAACGCCATAATTACCCCAATTTGGAAAATCAAAGGCAGCAAAAGAGACTGCACACAATACAGAGGCACTTCACTGTTGAGTCATACTCGGAAAATATTTTGCATATTTCTTGAAAAAAGATTACGAACTACTTTAGAACCCCACCTAAGCGAAACACAACTTGGATTTAGGAAAAATAAAGGATGCACAGATACTATTTTTGCTCTAAGACAACTTATAGAAAATCAATCGAATTTAATGAAACACTCTACTTAGCCTTTGTCGACCAAGAAAAGGCATTCGATAGAGTAGATAGAAACAAGCTGTGGGAAATTCTTAAACAATATGGAGTACGCATCTAACAAACCTATGTAGATGTTTACAACAACAGTGAATACATAGTGAGAGCAACTGGAGGACACTCAGAACCCTTCACCATAAGATCTGGAGTACGACAAGGTTGTGTCCTGACCCCTCTTTTGTTCATAACATATATAGACAACATATGTAAAGAAACCAGCCAAGCAGAGACAGCAAGAATACCGCATAACGAGAACACAGAAGAAATAGCTAGAGAATCCTAATAAGATGGAAGCAGTAGTTCGAACAACTTCTCAACATCCCATCAGATGTCACAGGAATTCAAGAGACCTACACGGATGTCACCGAAGAACTAGAACCAGACATACTAAAATCTGCAAATCTAACCATTAGAGAACTCCTGTTTGCGGACGACAAGCACTAATAGCAAAATCAGAAGCTGAATTACAAGACCACGTGAATAGTCTAAACGAAATGTGTAGGGAACATAACATGAATATTAGCACAAGCAAAACAGGGGTAATGACTATAACTAAAGAAGAACAAACAACAACAATTCACGTAAACGAACATCCCTTGAAACAAGTAAAGAGTTTCAAGTACCTAGGAAGTATAATATCATCAAATGGCAGATCAGAAGACGAGATCCAAAATAGGTGCAATAAGGCAAATCAACTAATTGGACAAATGGCACCAATACTAACGAACAAACATGTATCAATAACTACTAAGAAAGCACTTTACAACACAATCTTCCAACCAACTCGATGCTACCAATTCCAACCCCGGACTATGAAAGAAAAAGAGAAAAGAAAAATCACAACAACAGAAATGAGGTTTCTGAGAAGAATACTCTACGTATCAAGAAGAGATAAGATCATAAATGAAGAAATCAGGACTAAAGTGGGGGTTAAAGCAGCATTAGATTTTATTAGAAAGCAGCAAGTCAAATGGTTTGGCCATGCAAGTAGGTTTCCAGTCAACAGCATACCACAACAAGCAATGATGTACAGACCAGATGGAAACAGATGAAGAGGTCGACCACGTAAATGTTGGGCGGAGGGAATAGCAGGGTCCGTGGGAATATCGATATATTAAGCCCATAATCGGGCACTCTCACCGCAAGGTACAAGAGGAACATGATGAGATGAGATGAGAGATGAGACTGTATCTTTAGCCCCAGAAAAGAAGAAGGTCAATTTATTATATTGTGCCAGTACAGTGCATGGCGATCCAGAGTTTTGCAGAGACAGAACATTATAGAGAGTCATATGTTCAATTGATAGAGCTTAACTATGATATTAGTTGTGTATAATAGTTGCGTACAATATGATTGCCCATGGTGCATACGCCTTCCCCGTTTATTCATATAAGATTATAATCTTATTAACACAGAGTTATTCAAGTTTATCGGAGCGATGTGTATGTAATTGTGTAAAACAATAGTATGATAGTAGTGCATTACTTCACAAAAAATCAGGAGAGCGTGTGGCACGGATACTACTCGTCTTCATTCTAACCAGAGTTCTAACCAGAGTCAACATTCTCCTTTTCTGAGGGCAGTGACTTTCCTGTGCTCGCTTGGCCTTCTACTAGAAAACCTCACCTAATACCTTAGTGCAGGGGTGGGCAAACTACGGCCCGCGGGCCGCATACGGCCCGCCAAGTGATTTTATGCGGCCCGCGAGGGCATTTAGAAATAAAATTTGTAAATTCGTTTTGAAGTTATTTTGTTGAATTTTTCAGAATTTCATGTACCGTTATGATGAGTGTCTATAACAAAGGTAAGATTGAAGATGAATGCCGAATCAGTGACCGAAGAGAAGGAAAGGAAATGCCTTGAGTTGGTGAAAAATTTGGAGAAACAGCAAACTGTTTTCACTAAACATTCTTCAATTCAAGATGCTGCAACTGAAGCTAGCCTTGTGCTGTCACACAGAATTGTAAAACAGAACAAGCCATTTTCTGATGGCGAGTTCATCAAGGAATGTTTGCTAGATGCAGCAAACATTATGTGTCCAGAACAAAACAAAAAAAAAGATTTGACAACATTACTTTATCAAGGAGAACTGTGGTCAGACGTGTTGACAAGATCAGTGACAATTTGATGCATAAACTTCAAGATGCAAGTAAAAAATTGTTGTGTACTCTCTTGCATTGGATGAGAGTACCGGTGTACATGATACTGCCCAATTATTGATATTTATACGTGGAACAAACACTTTTTTCAAACTCACTGAAGAGTTACTGAGTGGTGAGTCCTCAAAGACTCAACCACAGGCCATGATATATTCAATGCTGTTAGTAACTGTATTGAAAGAATGGGTTGGTTTGGAACAAGAGGGCAAGTGTTACAACTGACGAAGCTCGTGCTTTGACTGGAAAAAATGTAGGTTTGGTAAAGTTGATAAGTGATAAGATTAAAGCATAATATCCAGACCATACATTATTACCACTTCACTGTGTGATTCATCAAGAAAGTATGTGTAAAACTGTTTTGAATATCAAGCATGTTATTGACCCAGTTGTCAGTGTCATCAACCTCATCAGATCAAGAGGACTTAATCACAGACAGTTCAAGTCATTACTTGACGATTTGGAAACTGAACATTCCGATGTCCTGAACCACACCAATGTTCGATGGCTGAGTCTCGGCAAGGTTTTGAGGCGAGTGTGGGAACTCAGAGAAGAAATAGTGATGTTCCTAGAGATGAAGGGCATTGCATGTGACTTTAATACTAATATTGTCAATAAAGAGTGGCAGTTAGACTTTATGTTTGCCATTTAAATTACGGAAAAGTTAAATGAACTGAATGTCAAACTTCAGGGCAATGGTGTGTTTGCGCATGAATTGTATGTATAAGTAAAATCATTTCAGGCAAAACTCTCACTGTTCTCCAGACAAGCAAGTGAAAAAAGATTTTGTCACTTCCCTTTGCTGAAACAAGAAACCATTTCTGGTGAAATGACTGAAAAATACAAAGCCCAATTAGATGCATTGATTGAAGAATTTGGATGGAGATTCAAAGATTTCAAGAAATTGGAGCCATAGTTCAATATTCTCAGTTCACCTTTTTAGTTCAGAGGCCACAGAGGACATACAGTTGGAGCTGCTTGACTTACAAGCAGATTATGACCTGAAAGAGAAATTCAAGACAGATGGTTTGCTGGATTTCTATGGATCTTTATCACAAGAATCATTTCCAACTTGAAAAACTTTGCAGCTAAACTTTTATCATTATTTGGATCAACATACATTTGCGAACAAGCATTCTCTTGCTTGAAGATCAACAAATCTAAGAATAGGTCTTTATTGTCGGACTGCAACTTGCATGCTGTCAGGCGAATTTCAACAAGTAAACTTGCTCCAGATTTCAAGAATATTGTCACAAATTACAGGCAGTTACGTACATCTCATTAGAAATCAACAACTGTAGTGACAATGTAGTCGCTGTGTGTCTAAATTAAAGCCATTGATAGATAATAAAGAATATTTGTTATAATAACAAGTTGTAAAATCGTGTTAACAAATTAGTAAAAAGTGTTGTCCATATTGTCAAATATAATGTATAAGTGTATAAATAAAATAAAATTGCAATAATTAGTTATTTATACTGCTTAATAACCTATAAATAATTAATAATTACTTATTGTGATAGGTTGCTGTAAACAAAATGGATATATATATATATATATATATATATATATATATATATATATATATATATATATATATATATATATATATATATATATATATATATATATATATATGCGGCCCGCCAATAGCTTTACATTTGTCAATGCGGCCCTCCGAACGAAAAGCTTGCCCACCCCTGCCTTAGTGGAATCTTACCAGATATGTATGTTCCAGTAATAGGGAGTCTTACGGGCCATTTCTGGTTTTCATTTAGTAGTCAGCAACAACGATTTGGTGATATCTATCTCCCATTTCAGTTTTAACATACCACAAAGACAAGGGTACAGTAAATGCTGTGTATTTTCTGAGAACATTAATTAAACGTTCTATGGAAGAAAACAAAAACCTACATCTTTGCTTTATTGACTACACAAAGACTTTCGATACAGTAAGACGTGTCAACCTGAAGAAGATGATAGCAGATCTACAGATGGATGGGAAAGACCTTAAACTTGCGAAAAACATATATTGGAAACAAAAAGATTGATAATGAAGTAGATCAGTATCAGCTAGTTAAGAGAGATATGCGACAGGGGTGTGTAATGTCTCCATATCGTTGTTCCCTATACTGTGAAAATATTTTTTTTATAAATTTAGAAGATATGAGAGGAATCACCATTGGGAAACATAACATCAATACTATTAGATATGCAGATGATACAGTATATATTGCAGACAATGAGCAGGATCTTCAACAATTTGTAGGTGCGATTGTTGCACACAGTGAACAACTAGGGTTAGAATTAAATTGTAAAAAGACATAGATTATGATCGTCACTAAGAAGAAAGAAATACCACAATGTAATAAACAAGTAAATGGGAATATTCTTAAACAAGTGAATCGGTACAATTATCTCGGAACAGTCATTACATCTTATTGGAGATGCCTTGAAGCGAATAGAACAAGAGTCGCCATGGCGAAGGTAACTTTTTGCAAGATGGAAAACATACTGACCAATAAAAAGATGTCAACAGCTACAAGATGTTGCAGTGCTTCATAGAACCTATAGTTTTGTATGGATGTGAAACGTGCAAATTGAATAGACAAGCTGAAAAACATCTAATGGCATACATATGTGGTTTCTTAGGAAAATGCAAATAATACCACGGACAGACAGAAAAACCAATGAGCAAGTCCTACAAGACGGAAATGAGAACCGTAAACTGATTGCATAAGTTAGGCGTGGACAGTCAACATTTTATGGACACGTTTCAATAAGAACTAAAATACAGAACTTGGTGACAACTTGCAAGATTATGGGGGAAAGAACAGGGGAAGGCAAGAAAGTAAATACCTTGGTGGTTTGGCCACGTGACATGATCGAGACGAAAACACAGAGCTGATCCACGACTCTGGTGATCGTGCGAGATGGCGAAACATGACCGCCCACGCTTCACGGCATGGCACATGAAGATGATGATTTACTCCTGCTATAATTCAGTGGAGTTGTCAGGAATGTAATTGTCATTGTTAAACGCAAATTAACTGTTTAAAACAACAACTTATGGTAGGTGAAGAGTGTAAATCAACACAGGGAAATTCATCTTTGGTGGTAAAGATGCAAGTGCTGGATAGGGCACACGCTGAGAAAACCTGGTGATGGCGTATAGAGAAAGTCCTTTCTCTGGAGCGCACGGAGCAAACAAAATGCATGGAGACTTAAACACGGACGAAGCGGCGGGATATAGTAACAGTTAGAACAGCTAGGCGCAAGTTGTCTGAGGGGCTATGCTTCAACAGTGGATACAGATTTATTAAGAGGTAGGTTGTCTGATCTTCCGTAGAGTAACAAATCTAAAGTCTGCCTGCTGTGGCATAAAAATGTGTTCACTTTCAATCCACCACGGTCTTCTGAGATTAATGACGTGCTCCATTGTTTTGCGGAGACGGGCTAGTAATGTTAATTGGTCTGTAGCTGGAGGTAATGGAATTTTCTTTCCCTGGTTTCAGAAGATATATTTTGATTGCTTCTCTCCAGGTTTGTGGAACTTTGCCTAAAGTCGAGCAGGTATTGAAGATCTGCAGCAAATTTATTATGGCTATTGTTTCTGATTCTTTGGTAATTTCATTAGGTATGAGGTCGGATTTTGATTACATTCCCTTTTCAGTTTTGATATTCCTGGCTCCAATTCAATGGGTGTGATTGGTGCCTCCGGTGCTTCATGTGCTATTTCATTCTGTTCTTCGAGTATATGTTGTCGTTTCTCTTGTTGTTTCTCTGGGCTAATTTCAATGTTGTCTTGAGCAAATGAGTCTGCAAAATGGTAAGCTGCTTGTTTTCCTGTTAAGATGTTTCCGTCTTTATGTAGCGCAATATTTGAGTTTCTCCCTGTGCCCTCGCTGTTAAGTTGTTCTCTAGTTTTCACAGCTTCGTCTCTTTAAAAGGTCAAGGACTATTGTTTTCTCCTGCCAGCTTTTCCGTCAAGCTTGCAACTTGGCCTTTTTTAAATTTCACCTCTAAATTTTAGTATTATTTGTAGTGTTCTTGACTAAGTTTGGCCTCTGATTGCTTTCTACATATTTTCACATCATTACGCAAGTTGCTTTAGTTCACTATTCCAGTACGGTTTATATTGCTTTTGTGCACCTCTTGATATTGATTCTCGTGCTGCCCGTAGTATGCACTTGTTGAGCTCTTCAGCTACTTCATTTATGTCTTTATCTCTGTTCAGAGTTATAACCGTATGGTGGTACGATGTTTAAACATTGTCCAGTCTGCTTTCTCGTAGTTCCATCTAGGGAGTGCGCACCTTCCACTTATAGTCTCATTTTCTACAGTTAAAAAGACTAGCCGGTGGTCACTGCCACCGAGTTGTTTCCCAACAACTCTTGTGATGTTCTACTCCAGGTCTGGCGACATAAACGCTAGGTCAGGTACAGTTGTGGAACGCCATGGTCTCGAATAGAAGGAAGATAATTATATTTTCACCCTGTCAGATCTCCAGTTCCTCTCCTCTCTGGTCCATTTGATCATAGCCCCAGATCATGGAATGGCTATTAAACTCTTCGTACGCAATCATTTTACTTTTGTTTGTATCGTATCTAGTCCCCGTAGCTGTCTCTCTTGAGTTTAGGGTTTTTTTTTGCGATCGCTCGCTTTGAACTCAAGCGTAGTCCATACACACTATTTATTGAAGTGATGGACCGAATTTTGCGTGTGGGTTAGCTTTTCCTATTAACAGTGTTCCTCGCCATCAGGCGAACCCACTCCGACTTCAGAGGTACTTGTAATTTACGTCCCCAATTTAAGGACGACAGGTCAACATTTTAGTTCAGCTGTCCGGTGTAGGGGTTGAACCGCTTACCTCGGCATTAGCACACCAGATGTTTAAGAACACGCGTTCTTACCCATTCGGCCATGCGGAACTGCTTTCTTTTTAGGGCGGGTCAGCTGTTTAAGAGCTGACCTCGTTAGACCTCACGGCTTCTAAGAGGAGCTCCCACACAGATTCCCGAGAACTGGGAATCATGCACAGGTACCCCAGTGTAAGGGTCTGATACTCCACACCTTCCATAAGTACTTCAATTTGGAAAGCAGTGATATTATTCTTTACAAGTGTCAGTAGTAGGACAGATCAGTAATAGACCAGGCTCCTACTCCAGAATTGTAATACATTAATCAACACTCAGTCCGCGTCTGAGGCTTGGGGGTAAGGAACGCAGTTTAGTTTTATAAATGTTCTTGAAGAGAGTGAAATTTGATTTGTTTCTTCAGGGCATTAAGCAAGGCCCGCGTGTTAAGTACATTGGCTAACATTTCGTTCTAAGGTAGTCTTTGTGCTAACGGGGTCAACCATGCTTTGTTGTCTTTCCGACCCAGCTTCCCTCAAAACGTTCTGATTGCTTATTTTGGCTGTCCAATTAATTTTCAATATTCTTCTATAAAACCACATCTCCAAGACTTCCACTGATATTTTCGCCTATTTACAAATTGTCCAGGATTCGCAGCCGTATGTTAGAACTGATTCTATGTAACATGAATAATATAATTCGCAGTATTTCTCTTACATATCACGGCAGAACCAAGACTAATAATTTTCCTATTGTTCTTACACAACCTCGTGTGTACCTAACGCGTCTGGTCCTGAGCGCTGGCGGCAAATGACTCTCGGAGTCTCGGAGTGCCTGTCCCTGGTTTGTTTGTTTTCTCTCGGATAATTAATTACTGCACAGTCATGTGACTATCAGTAACGGCGCCATCATTGTCTGCTTTCAGACTGTCCACCCTGTGTTGATCGTCGCTAACGCGTAGTATGTTTCACTGAGTGTTCCAGTTGTTCATTTAACCGAGTCATGCATTCTCACATAGGCAGAGCACATGTGAGGAGAAAGAGAGGGAGGGAAAGAGAGAAAGACAGCGAGACACACACACAGAGAGAGAGAGAGAGAGAGAGAGAGAGAGAGAGAGAGAGAGAGAGTCATTTTGTCTTTTGTTTGGGTTGCATCTAGTCCCTTTAGGCTGTCCCTCCTCAGTTTAAGGGTTTCATACTCCGCACCTTCCATAAGTACTTCAATTTGGAAAACAATGATATTATTTCTTTACAAGTGTCAGTAGTAGGACAGACCTACCTGAGAATTGTAATATAAGGGATTTGTTGTTTTTATTTTGCATATCCTGTACAGGACAACGCTGTCAACATCAGTATCTTTCAGCTGATTGTTGATTTCTTGGCAAGATTACGCTCAGTAGTTTGCCATTGCTTTCTGAGCGGCCGGCTCACATACCCCGTAAGCTACCGACGCGATTCGAACCACTGCTGATTCTTACCGTCGTCACGTTACTTACGAGAGTATACGAGATTACGGAGAAAAGTAGTTAACCTCTAGGCCAGGAAGCCGGCATAAGGGATATGTAACATACTTTTAAAAAAAGTTTCCCAATACTTCTAATATTAATGCTTCTGCTTGCAGTTCTAAAGGACATATATTAATTCTACTAGGTGATAACAAAGGCCAAGCGGGGGTTGGCTGCGATGCGAGTGATGGCGGCAGCAAACTGTGAGCAGCGCCATCTATGTCTTCTATACGAAGGGCTGGTCATGTCTGTTTTTGAGTATGCGATGGCAATCCTGACTCTCAGCCATAAGCAGATAGAAAGGATGGAAAGGATACAGAATGAAGCTATGCGCATTATTCTTGGATGTACAAGAGATACAGCATGCAGGGCGATACGCTACCTTCTTGATTTTCCAACCATTGAAGACAGAATACAAGTCTGCAGAGCTCGCGCCTACCTCAGAGTTAACGCAAACACATAACATTCACTGCATAGTGAAATTATGAAGGTGAAGGGCAGCAGGTTAAAAAGAGGACAGTCGTAGATGGGTCAAGCCGAAAACATTCTTCAACAGTTGTGTTCACTTGCGGACTTAGAACCTGGCGAGGAGTGGGTACAAGTGCCAACAGATTTCTGCACATCCTTTTCAGTTTGCATCCAACTAGACAGAAAATGCAGACAAGAAAACTCGACAGCAGTGGAGGCGGAAGGACAAGCGTTGATTTTCGAGAATTCGCTAGACGGTGATGCTGTCATTTACACAGATGGGTCGGTCGTCCGACATGTGAGAAGTTCATGGTCCTTTACGGAGGGAGAATCGTGAAAGAGGACTCTGATGCTTTTGCTGAGACCACGAGTAGCCTGACTATGGAAGTCATGGCAGTAAGTAAAGCAATAAAATGGCTCGAGACACAGACATTCACTTGGGCATGTTTCCTTAGCGACTCAATGAACATGCTCCAGAGGATAGAGATGGAGGGGGGGGGGGAATCCAAAGAGAATGGTTGCTGTCTCTGGAGCGGTCTCGGCTGGCAAAGATTAGTTTCATCTTCGTGCCAGGGCATGCGGGAGTACAAGGGAATGAGCGGGCTGACAAGTTAGTTAGTTAGTTAGTCGACAGATCATCCTCATTGCACATCGAACCATTCAGTCCATAAGTGCTCGGATCCCCTCCTCAGCAAATCCCGCAACGTGTAGCGGCTAACGACGCCAGTTATGTGTTGGTTTATAAATCTTCTTTGGCTTCCTGCGTAGTGTTCTTGTTTGGCCACCCCTCTTTTAATTTGCTGTTCTCGCAGTCTGGCCATTGTTGTAGATTCACAATCATCACTTGGTTCTCGCAAAAGTCTTACTTCTCGTAGAGCATTCAGAATGTCGGCCTGGTCCATGGCGCGTCCGCCCTCCACAGTAGCCTCACCTGCGAGCTTGTCAGCCCGCTCGTTTCCTTGTACTCCCGCATGCCCTGGCACGAAGATGAAACTAATCTTTGCCAGTCGAGACCGCTCCAAAGGCAGCAACCATTCTCTTCGGATCGACCCCTCCTCTATCCTCTTGATCATGTTCATTGAGTCGCTAAGGAAACAAGCCCTAGTGAATGTCTGTGTCTCGAGCCATGTGATTGCTTTACTTACTGCCATGACTTCCATGGTCAGGCTACTTGTGGTTTCAGTGAAAGCACCAGAGTCCTCCTTCACAATTCTCCCTCCGGCCCGAGCTGTAAAGGCCCATGAGCTTCTCACATGTCGGACGACCGACCCATCTGTGTAGATGACCGCGTCACCGTCTAGCGAATTCTCGAAAATCAACGCTTGTACTTCAGCCTCAACAGCAGCCGGATTTTCATGTCTGCATTTTCTATCTAGCTGGATGCAAACTGAAAAGGATGCGCAGAAGTCTGTTGGCACTTGCACCCACTCCTCGCCAGGTTCTAAGTCCTCAAGTGAACACACCTGTTGAAGAATGTCTTCGGCTTGACCCATCCACGACCGTCCTCTTTTTAACCTGCTGCCTTTCACCTTCCTAATTTCACTATGCAGTGGATGTTGTGTGTTTGCGTTAATTCTGAGGTAGGCGCGTGCCCTGCAACCTTGTATTCTCTCTTCAATGGTTGGAAAACCAAGAAGGTAGCGCATCGCCCTGCATGCTGTATCTCTTGTACATCCAAGAATAATGCGCATAGCTTCATTCTGTATCCTTTCCATCCTTTCTATCTGCTTATGGCTGAGAGTCAGGATTGCCATTGCATACTCCAAAACAGACATGACCAACCCCTCGTACAGAAGACATAGATGGCGCTGCTCACAGTTTGCTGCCGCCATCACCCGCATCGCTGCCAAACCCCGCTTGGCCTTTGTTATCACCTGGTCTATGTGCACATTATAAGCAAGGCTTCGATCAAACCGTATCCCCAGGTAATTCATTGCCTGCGTTCTTTCCACCGTCTCTGAACACAGCATTACAGTTGGTGTTGGAGTGTTGACAATATGATTATTCAACGAGAACCAAGTCACCGTTGCCTTTGTTGGGTTGACCATTGCCCCAACTTCATCACACCAAGTACTTATGCGATTGAGTTCGGTTTGTAGTTCCACAGCAACCTCCTCTCTATCCTTCCCCTGACGATACACTAAAACATCATCGGCATATGACAATGTCCTACCAGGTCCAGTGATCTGCTCACTGGTGATTCTCACTGTGTAGGCGTTGAACAGTACCGGAGATAATGGTGATCCCTGTGGTAGGCCAGGATATATTGTTGTTGGTTCCGAAGTCCAACTGCCACATCTAAAAACTACTTTCCGTTGGAAGAGGGCTGCAGCGATCCAACTTAGGAGGAATGGACTTACGTTTAGTTCGAGAAGCTGAAACATTAAAAAATCTAGTGGTACTCTGTTGTATGCGTCCTCAAGATCAATCGCTGCAGCAACGGTTTCAGTGCCTGAGTGGAAACCTTCATAGACATCCTGGGCAAAGACTGCTGCATTGGTCCAGGTTTCTCTCTTTGGACGGTACCAACCCAGGGTGGGTGGGAAAACACCTTGCCTCTCTAGTTGGCTTGATATTTTCCTGGCAATTACCTTCTCCAGCAGCTTGCCTATTGTATTCTGCATGGTTATAATTCGATATCCCTGAATTTTTGTGTGGTCTTTGTCAGGCTTCGGCAAGGGGATCAGATAGCTGTGTAACCATTCCTCCTTGATGCTAGCACTCCCTATACTGTTGTTGTACATGTCTGCTAGTTTCTCTAGCTCATTGTCGGTACACCTATTTATGTCGTCGTATCTTATGCCATCAGGACCTGGAGCACTGTTTTTTGGTCGTCGAAGCACGGCCTTGATTTCTTTCACTGTCACTGTGTCTTCATCCGAAGTGTTCTGGGCCTTGCATCTGTCTGAGGTGACCTCCTTGGCCAGATTTCGGCCTCCCATGTCTGTCTGGTTGCTTTGCTCAAGGTAGCGTTCAAAGAGGGCTTTGCCCTTGTCCTCGCCAGTCCTCTGCCAGATGAGGTCAGCACCTTGGAAGTCAGAAATGCTCTTATTCTTGACTACACCACTCATGCTTTTATGTAGTCGCCAGAAAAATTTCAGTGACTTGTCTGTGCTTACTCTTTGACACACCTCTGCCCATTTTTCGCTTTTAACAACCTTGACCAGTTTTTTGAAGTAGCTTACTTTTGTGTGCATCTCTCTTTCTAAGTGCAAGCAGGGACTAGGATGACCAGCTCTGTTCTTCTTGGCATTTTGCCATCTCCTTACAGCACTACGTTTATCCACCCAAGCCTTCTCCACCTCGAAACTCCACCACGGTGGCTGCTCCCAGCTTTTTTTCCTGCCCTGAAACGTTCTGCGCTTGTCACGTCTTATTTTACTCACCACATCTTGCCCTGTACTGTCATACTGGAACGTCTTTACCTTTAGCTTGTGCTGCCTGGTTCTGCCTGTCTCCACCAGTATGCTGCACGGGTGGTGGTCGCTACCATGGTGTCCTAGGACACCCCATCTACACACTGTAGTGAGTGAAGGTGAAACTAGCGCCAGATCAATAGCACTGTCCTCATCGCCCGGACGGCTTGCTGTCCTGGTGACACAGCCACTGTTGATACAAACCAGATCGATGGTTTCCAGTGCAGTCTCGAGCTCCTCCCCCTGTGTATTGGAGGAAGTGTTTCCCCATGATCTGCCTTTAGCGTTGAAGTCACCACAGAAAATAACATTTCTCTCGTGGCCTAATATGCCACTTAAGCACTGCCACTTCTGGGCGTCCACACTGGCATTGCGGGCATTAACATTAACCACCACGAATGGTATACTGGAATGAACTCTCAACGCCTGTATTTGTATATCGTCACTGTCACAACTGGACAGCGGGCTGACAAGCTCGCAGGTAACGCTACTGTGGAGGGCGGACGCGCTATGGACCAGGCTGACATTCTGAATGCTCTACGAGAAGTAAGACATTTGCGAGAACCAAGTGATTACTGTGAATCTACAACCCTGGCCAGACTGCAAGAACTGCAAATTAAAAGAGGCGTGGCCAAACAAGAACACTACGCAGGAAGCCAAAGAAGACTGATAAACCAACACAGAACTGGTGTCGTTAGCCGCTGCACGCTGCGGGATTTGCTGAGGAGGGGATCACTTATGGACTGAATGGTTCGATGTGCAATGAGGATGATCTGTCGACTAACTAACTAACTATAATTTTTCTATCGCGACTCCGTTTGGACCGACTGTTTTTCCTTTCTTCAAATGCTTGTTGTCGTCAGTAAATTCTTTCAGAATAGGTGGATTTTCTAAAATTTGAAACACCTGACGCTTCCTCTTATTTTTCTTCCCGTGAGATCACGGAATGCATGAATTCTAAGGAAGATAATGTGGTTGTTTCCTCCTTGATTACATATTTTACCTATGTCTGTGACAGTCGTTTCTGAACTGTCAGGGGAAAAGAGTGCCCTGTTCTGCTAAGCTGCGGAGATGTCCACTTATACCGGTGGATACTTCGTTTGTCACACCGTGGTGTTTTCCCAATCCTCTTTTTTTTTTTTCTTGTAAGTGCAGATGGGATTTTCCTTTGCTCTCAAACCTCTCAAGTACTTTTTAGCCTTTATTACCATTATTTTATTGCAGCACTTTCAGACACATATTTAATTTTGTAAATGTGAATAATTATTTATCATTATGATGATACCGTCTGGTACGTGATAACAGAAGACCCCAAGTTACAAAAACAGTTGCCACAGAAACCATCACTATTGCATTAATAACTCGTTTTGGCGCGACTTTTTAAAGTCAATGTCAAAGATTACATGCGCTCTTGAAAAATGACAGGAGAATGTATGACGATTAGAATAAGTAATAAAGGTTGTTGTTATCACTACTGCGCTCTGACGATAAAGTGTACTTTTTCAATAAGTGTAGACAAATATAATTAAGGTGAGTAAAAACTCTGGCAACATTCCGTACACGTACCTGGCCACTCTCAAGTCTGTCAGTTATTTTAAGGAGTGCTGCTTGTAGCACATGTAGTTTTGAATATGTGAGGAACTTTACAGTAGCCGTTTAATGCCCATTAATTATTATATTTTTGCCTTTTTGTAAGCATGTAAAATAACAGTATCAGCAATATCCGTTGTGTGCTTTATATAGTATATTTGTACAATTTACCAGTCACTAACCGGCAGTTCACACAACGACCCTGCAGAAGTCAGTACAACAGTAACTGACTGTACTCAGGTACAGAATTCTTGTCGTTGCTGACGGTGAATAGTCTAGGACTGGTTGCTGCATCGGAGGACTGAGCACTCATGTGAAGGCCCAATGTGCAGTGACGTTTTTTAATATAATATAGCCTCGCTGAAATGGGAGTCAGTTCAAGTTTAACAGACACTGTGATTATGTATTGAATTGTATGTGCAGAGTTCTCTCAGCAAATTGTTTAAACTTGCAATATTGAATATACAAAACAATGTTAAATAATTAAGATTGAAAACTACTGACTAGTCTAGTAACTCTAAGTCTCGATCTCCTACCTCTCCCTTTCTTGCCTTTCCTTTACCAATCTTTAATGTCTTTCAATACATCTTTTTCATATCTCTGTCTCTCGCACTATCTTCGTTATCTATCTCTCTCCTTTCTCTTGTCCACCTGCTTCAGATATATCGGGTTTTCCTGCACTTTATATGCGTAGCATTTCCTTATCCTTGTTTATTAATTAATTAATGAGGCCAGTCAATCGAAAGCCTGGTGTTTGAATTGCCTAGTCATGTCTCTCTGAGACGAAGCATACTACTGTCAGCTTGGACCAGAACAGTCACTCAGAGAGGATGCAATGGAGGCCATAAAAAGTGTCAAATTAATAGAATCATCACTGCTGCGATATTACGTAAATAGTAGGACGGTAACGTAAACAAACATGGATGCCTGGTAACAGTAAGTGTACATAAACGAAAGTTAGCAATTCTTGAACTCGCCTGGGGACAATTATTTGTAGGGATCGTTATTTGTATTGGGGATACCTGTTCTGAAAAATTATTCTTGATATTTAAACAGGACTAACGTAATGTAAAAATAAAACGGGATGCCAAAAGAACGGACAGAAGTAAGAAGAAGAGTGATTCATTAAAAAATACGGAGAATTCGGCAGAATTAAACTCGCAACAGTGAACATTCCTATTTAAATTAACCACCTTCTTAGACTTCTTAATGGCCCAAACTAAAATTGACTAGTGGGCAGACGCTGTGACATGTTTGTTACTTCCCGCAATTCGATTGCGAATATAATTTTTCTCTATTCGCAATTCCATTGCAAATAGAGCCTCCCTTTTAAATTTGAGTATTTACTGAGACCACCACAGATAGATAGACCTTGAAAGATCAAATCTTATGGTACCTCATTGAATTCATTGATGCCTATGTCAATTCTAAGCGGAGATATTCACATTTGAGTGTCAGTATCTCCAGCAAAAAATTTAACATGATTTCTCTAATGTCAGAGATCTTCAGTGTGTCCATTTATCTCCGTGTACGAGGTTATCTCAAGCGGGTCATAGACGGATATGAAAACTGACTTCAAAAATATGTTCCGTCATGTTAAATGATAAAAATTATTATTAATAATTTTTAAACTTGTATTCTCTTTAACTTTAGTAGTTCAAATTGCACGTTTTGAGCCAAGTCTGATCGATATCCGGCATATTCACATCGGCCGCCATCTTGGAGTTCCATGAAGCATGTCAGCAGAAATAATTTTATTTTTACCTCCGGCCGATGACTCCGCGATGAAACTCTCCAAATTCATGTAAAGATGGATGCATAATTCGAAAATGCATCTAGAATTAAGCTACGATTTCTAAGACATGTGCTAAAAAAATAAAATTACTTACTTTGTGGCAAATAATTATATTTATTTAAAAGCCATGATAATTTAAAACAGTCGCTGTGCACAGAATATTAGACTAACCATTTTTGCAGAACCTAAGATGGCGTCTGTTATTGTCACAATGACGTCGTAAGCATGAATGGTCTTTATAGAAGCCATTTTTGGGGACACAATGGATCAGGCCTGGGTGGCACGGTATATCACTTCCGGTTTCATTTCAGGTCGCGGCACGGTTGAACCCGCTACTTAAAATGTGAAGATCGAAAACACAATCAGAATACAATAGGTTGCACAATTTATTGCCTGATTATACTATTTCTTTGCATCTCATCATGTGTGTACTGCTGAAGTCACACAATATAATTTATGAAATAAAGCAAAACTGCAGTATGATTCTGAAGATATGCAACAAAATATGCCGGGAAATAAATTGTGCAACCTTTGCATTTTCATTATTCAAATTAACCATGAGAAAACATTGTTCTGTTTTTAATTAATAATTAATATCATAAATAAAAGATCAGAATAGTCACATCAGAGCTGATGAAAAGTAATCATAGTTGAGTTGCAAAGTAAAATGGGCAAATAAAGATAATACTTTAACTTTAAGTCACTTCTTAATTACTTCTTATTTTTATTGAAGAGGTGTGCTAGTGTGTCCTATTGTAAATTAGCATGTACTGATAGTGAAGATTGATGACACAATTTATTATATACATCACAAATGTCTGTTAATAGCAAAAGTATAAGATAGAGTATCATCATCAAAGGCCCTACAAGCTGACGTAGGTGTTCATGGCTCTCCACAGATCTGTCTTTGGTGTTCTGGATCAACACTGCTGATATTCCTCCATGCCTCCGTCTCAGTCCGTCCAGCATAGTTTCTCTTGACCTATCTCTACCTCTCTTCCCCAAGATCTTTCCTTTAGAGCAGTGGTTCTCAACCGATGGGGAATTCCCCCCCCCCCCCCCCACACACCGGGGGAAAATTTTAGGGTTTCCAGGGGGGAAATTAAGATTATTTTAAGATCACATTAATACAAGAACCGATTACTTGATATTGTTTTTCCCTCCATATTCCCTGATATACCTCCAAGCCTCCGTCTCAGTCCATCCAGCAGTTTCTCTTGATCTACCTCTGCCTCTCTTCCCCAAGATCTTTCCTTTAGAGCAGTGGTTCTCACCCGGTGGGGAATTTTAGGGTTTCCAGGGGGGGGGAATTAAGATTATTTTAAGATCACATTGATACAAGAACCGATTGCTTGATAGTTTTTCCCTCCATACTTTACAGTTCTGTACTTCTTGCCCTTCTCAAATTCGTTTTTATAACATAAGTAGACCCGCAAATCACGTTTTATGAAGACGTTTAAACTTGTTCCAGTATGTGTTATTAAATTTAGCTTCCATTTTTATGTATATTGTGTAAGGGGGGGGGGGGGGGGGGGGGGGGGGGGGAATGACATTCTGAACATATGGTGAAAGGTTGCATGGGCCAGAAAAGATTGAGAACCACTGCTTTAGAGGAACATAAACATGCATTATATGAAATAATAATATTCACGACATATCCTAATTGTAACTCAAAAGTCTTGAACACTGGGTATATTGTTGATATAAGGGAGAGTTTATACATAGCTGGAGTATGAATAAACGGTTAATTTATACATAGCTGAAGTATGAATAAACAGATAATTTATACATAGCTGAAGTATGAATAAACAGATAATTTATACATAGCTGAAGTATGAATAAACGGATACTTTATACATAGCTGAAGTATGGCTGTTTAAATATAA
Source organism: Cepaea hortensis (assembly GCA_963921405.1). Lineage (NCBI taxonomy): Eukaryota > Metazoa > Mollusca > Gastropoda > Stylommatophora > Helicidae > Cepaea > Cepaea hortensis. Next base: position 75,048,925 of record OY992885.1, on the reverse strand, counting down.
AGAATAATTTTCCAGATTGGTATCCCCAATACAAATAATTGTGTGTCAACAGGCGAGTTCAAGAATTGTTAACTTGTGTTTCTGTACACTTACTGTTTACAGGCTTCCATCTTTGTTTACATTACCGACCTACTATTTCCTGCTGTTTATGTCCTCATAATTCCGGTCCAAGCTGACAGTAATATGCGTCGCCTCAGAGAGTCATGATTAGATAATTCAAACACCAGGCTTTCGACTTACTGGCCTGATGAATTTACAAATAAACAAGGAAATGCTACGCACATAAAGTGCAGCAAAACCTGGTATATGTGAAGCAGGTTGAAAAGAGAGAGGAGAGAGATAGATAACGAAGCTAGTGTGAGAGACAGAGATATGAGAAAGATGTGTTGAAAGACATAAAAAAGTGATAACTTTTGTATAATATAAATAAGATAATATAAGTGACAAAAAAGAAATAACTTCGAACAAATATTTAAAACATCAGTTCATAATCATAGTTCCTAATATTTGTTTATTAAAAAGTCGCTTTCACCCAATTAATTGCTGAAGAATTTAAAAAAAAAAAAATAGTGTCCGGCAGTTATTCGAACCAACAGCTCCCGCTTATCAGGCAGAGACACTTACCACTGTGCTACTGAGGATACGATTTTGAATCAACAAAAATATATAACATAGCCACGCTCATGTCCCGATGACGTCACATACGTTAAGTCATGTGAATTGGCAAATCACGTGACCAGGGCCAGCCGGGGTTTCCGGGACCGGGAAATATCACGTGATAGTTCAGCTATGAATAAACGGATAATTTATACATAGCTGAGGTTTGAATAAATGAATAGTTTATACATACTCCAGGTATGAATAGACACTTCCTTGATATAAATACAATACAATAAAACGGTTCTTCATTCAAGTGTCTACGACACTCAAAGTGGAGATATAGTAATTAATATTATCAGTGAATGTTATCATTGTAATGAAATATACTTATTTTTCAGAAATTACAAAGAAAATCTTTCAGAAAGAGCTAACAAAATTAAATGGTAACCTCATTCAAGCCTTGCAATTTGTTTTTATTGTTAATTGTCTGTTCAACTTCACTTGAGATTATATAATGACACAACCCTGGTTGCCACATTGTGAAAGTCTGTGTGGTGTGTGACGTATCAACTTGTGTCACATCCTCTCCTGCATACATACCTGCAACAGCACGCCCTAGTCACTGGCATTTACAAATTACAGTAATGATTATCAATTGTACCTTCTAGCTGCAAAAATATAAAATTAGATACAAAATTATATGTAAATATAAAATTGGATGCAGAAATATTTGAATATAAAAAATTAGATGTGAAAATAAATATAGAAATAACCCAGTCTATAATAATACTACACAGTTCGCTGCGACTGCACTAGCCATGTGGCCTTAATTCCCAGTCTCAAGACCCCCCCCCCCCCCCCCCCCTTTTCCTACACTGCATGACAATGTACCATTATTGAGGATTTTGTATCTTATATTCTTTACTATTACCTACATTGAACCTCACTAACTGCAGTTATTATTGGGTCAGCTGTCCAGTTATTACAGATCTCTTGCTTTCTGTCAACACATTGTCATCTGCATAGACCAGAATGTACATCTTTTATACACTTGCTCACTTTGAACTCAGGCGTAGTCCATACACACTACTTCAAGTAGTGCTGAACTGAATTTTGCGTGTGGATTAGCTTTCCCTATTAGCTGTGTCCCTTGCTATCAGGAAAGCTCACTCCGAATTCAGAGGGACTTGTAATTTACATCCCCAAGTCAAGGACGAGAAGTCAACATTTTAGTCCAACTGTCCGGTGTAGGGGTTGAACCCCTTACTTTGGCATCAGCACACCGGATGTTTAAGAACACACGTTCTTATCCAGTCGGCCATGCTGACCTCCTACTGACTGACTATCATATTTCTCTTATATTTTATACTTTTATCTCATATTATCTTTTATGTCTTTATTTATCTTATATTCTTCTTTGTCAATTAATTGTCAATTCTTTGTCATTTAATGTTTACCTCTCTTTTGTGCAACAGTGTCCATGTAGTTAGACTTAATCCTAGTTACAATCGGCGCTAGGCATTTACTTCACATTTATTAATGCATTTCTAAATCTTTTATTAATTAGTGTGTAGTCAATTAGATTATTTTTTTTTTTTAAATCAGGATTTCCATGAGTATGCTGTTCAAAACAGGTCTTTTTAATGAACATGTCATTTATTTTTGCCCATCCTATCAGTTTTTCTCCTTTGTTTCTTATTTGTAAACCATAGTCATGAATCAATTCTTCCATTCTCTGCTTTCCTACGTTTCCATTCAAATCTCTAAGTATTGTTTTGACTTCTTGTGATTTGGATTAGAGATTGCCATTTCTAATTTGTCATAAAATCTTTGTATTTTTTTTTCTTCACTATCCCTTGTTGATGTATAAACTTTGAGTCTCATCTCATCTCATCATGTTCCTCTTGTACCTTGTGGTGTCGAGGTGAAGTATAAACTTCGTGAGAGTGCCCGATTATGGGCTTCATATATTGATATTCCCATGGACTCTGCTATTCTCTCCTTCCAACGTTTACGTGGTCGGCCTCTACCTCTGTTTCCATCTGGTCTGTACATCATTGCTTGTTGTGGTATGCTGTTGACTGGTAACCTACTTGCATGGCCAAACCATTTGACTTGCTGCTTTCTAATAAAATCTAGTGCTGCTTTAACCCCCACTTTAGTCCTGATTTCTTCATTTCTGATCTTATCTCTTCTTGATACATTGAGAATTCTTCTCAGGAACCTCATTTCTGTTGTTGTGATTTTTCTTTTCTCTTTTTCTGTCATTGTCCAGGTTTGGCATTGGTAGCATAGAGTTGGTAGGAAGATTGTGTTGTAAAGTGCTTTCTTAGTAGTTAATGATACATATTTGTTCTTTAGTATTGGTGCCATTTGTCCAATGAGTTGATTTGCCTTATTGCACCTATTTTCGATCTCGTCTTCTGATCTGCCATTTGATGATATTATACTTCCCAGGTACTTGAAACTCTTCACTTGTTTCAAGGGATGTTCGTTTAGGTGAATTGTTGTTGTTTGTTCTTCTTTAGTTATAGTCATTACCTCTGTTTTTCTTGTGCTAATTTTCATGTTATGTTCCCTACACATTTCGTTTAGACTATTGATGTGGTCTTGTAATTCAGCTTCTGATTGTGCTATTAGTGCTTGGTCGTCCGCAAACAGGAGTTCTCTAATGGTTAGATTTGCAGATGGTTCTTCTTCTGTGTTCTTGTCATGTGGTATTCTTGCTATCTCTGCTTGGCTGGTTTCTTTACATATGTTGTCTATATATGTTATGAACAAGAGAGGGGACAGGACACAACCTTGTCGTACTCCATATCTTATGGTGAAGGGTTCTGAGTGTCCTCCAGTTGCTCTCACTATGTATTCACTGTTGTTGTATAAACTTCTACATAGGTTTGTTAGATGTGTACTCACTCCATATTGTGTAAGGATTTGCCACAACTTGTTTCTATCTACTCTATCGAATGCCTTTTCCCCGGGAAGGTTAACCCGGTCAACAAATGCCCGCAGAAGTCGGATGTGTCGGCCTAACGGCGCAAGAACGCAGCTCTGCTGTAAACAGGCACAACGCAATCACATCCGAAAAAAAACTCCGGATGAACGAAGAAGAAGAAGAAGAATGCCTTTTCTTGGTCGACAAAGGCTAAGTAGAGTGTTTCATTGAATTCGATTGATTTTTCTATAAGTTGTCTAAGAGCAAACATTGCATCTGTGCATCCTTTGTTTTTCCTAAATCCAAGTTGTGTTTCGCTTAGCTGGGGTTCTAAAGTAGTTCGTAATCTATTTTCAAGAATTTTGCAAAATATTTTCCCAGTATGACTCAACAGTGAAATGCCTCTGTATTGTGTGCAGTCTCTTTTGCTGCCTTTGTTTTTCCAAATTGGGATAATTATGGCATTTCCCCAATCTCGTGGTGTCTGTTGTTCTACCCAAACATGATTGAATAGTCTATGTAGCCAAGCTGTTCCTACTTCTCTTGCTGCTTTAATTAGTTCATTTGGTATTTCATCCTGTCCCGGTGATTTGTTCAATGGGGCTAATCTGATTACTTCTATAATTTCTTCTTTTAGTATGTCTGGTTCTAGTTCTTTGGTAACATCTGTATAGGTCCCTTGAATTCCTGTGACATCTGATGGGATGTTGAGAAGTTGTTTGAAATACTGCTTCCATTTTATTAGGATTTGTTTTTGTTCACTTATTGGTTCTCCATTTTCGCTGTTAATTATTTCATTGGATCAAACTTTGAGTATGTATAGTATATTGATATGAGAAATGACAAAGAATGTCAGTTATTAATGCATAACTATTGTTAATTAACAGAAACAACAGACTGCAACTGCTGAGATGAAACATCTCTAGTGAAATAGGAAAGAAGGAAACAGACATTTATTTCAATGAGGTGTATGCTTTCCTGACGGTCAAGGAAATGGCTTCAAAGATATTGACTGTAACTGGTCTTGTTGATGACAACATTCTCTGTGAGTCTTACTTTCTATGACTTGAGAATACATATAATATTAGTGTCCTAAGAATATTAATAATGGTGCACTATGAGTATGTTGGCTACAATCAGTGGTCTCGACTTAATTTCTCGTTAATACAGAAAATAATTGAATAATGCTTCTATATGTTTCAGCATCTATGACAGGAATTAGTCTCAGCCTCAGGTGATTTGGTCTCATCAGCCTCAGGTGATTTGGAAGCAGATCACTTTGCATTAGTATTGATGGTATGAGGCAGGCATTGGCCATTCAGCAAGCAATGGCAAACTACTGAATGTAAAATTGTATAGCAAATCAAGTCTATAAATGTTGAGGTTGATTACAATTTCCTGTAAAGGACATGCAATTATCTGTTGTATCTATACAGAGCTCAATGTAGCAATTATCTGGTAGCATTTTATTTTGTGCATCTTGCGATGTTAATGTTAGAAAGAAAGAGGGAGACGGATAATCAAGCAACTTTGCATAGTCCCCGTGATATTGTCTCGGTCTCTATCACTCAGAATTGGTCTTCTATAGATCAACTTTGTCTTGTTTGTATGCATTGGGAAAGATATTGATTCAGTTGCTTCTTTGCTTGTCTGACAGTAATAATTCTGGGAGATTATCTTCTTGTCTTAACTTCTTGGGGGGGGGGGGGGGGGGGGGGGGGGCGCGCTGAGTGGTCTTGAGGTATGGTGTCCGCCTCGAGTGCTGGAGGTCCCGGGTTCAAGCCCCGGTGGGGACCGGGATTTTTTTACGTTGACTTCCAGTAATAAAATTTCCCCTGGTCTCTGGCTGGGTATTGAGATCGGACACCCTTGTGAATTGTTGCACATGCAAACAATTCCTTGGCAGTTGGAAATCGAAAAAGAGTAGCCTAACGGCGCTGCCCGGACAAAATTTTGAGTTAAAAATCTACTCAAAGTATCCTTGCCAATGCTACAGAGTTTGTGCATTGAGCTGAGTTTCTCCAGACTCAGGTTTGAGTTAGGAGAAAAACGGAGCACTTATGGGTTAAACGTGTGTGCCGTGATGTTGATCCAATGACTAAACTAAACTATCTTCTTGTTCATTATCATCGTTTGCTGTGTGTCTATTCTGGCAGGGTCAAGATCGGTTTGCTTGAGGTCAAGTAGTCTGGGTTTAATACTGGTGTGCCAACCTCATATCTTGTAGCAATATATAAAGAAAGAAATAATGTTGCAGATTTGTTGATTTATTGGATATGGTCGTTTTTCAATATTTGCTTTGTCTGAAGTATATATAATTATATAATGTCCTCTCTCTCTCTCTCTCTCTCTCTCTCTCTCTCTCTCTCTCTCTCTCTCTCTCTCTCTCTCTCTCTCTCTCTCTCTCTCTCTCTCTCTCTCTCATTCATTCATTCATTCATTCATATATATACACATTCACAGACGTATACATGGGCATGTGAGAAAATCTGGTTGGTGTTTCCCAGCTAGAGTCAGGTTCTCATTGCTGACACAAATGGATCCTATAGAACAGTGGTTCTCAACCTTTTTTGGCCCATTCCCCCCTTCACCATATTTTCAGAACGCCATTCCCCCCCTTCCTATCAAAAATTTGGCCCGTTCCCCCCTTCACCGTATTTTCAGAACGTCATTTCCCCCCCCCCCCCTTTCATATTTCCTATCTAAAAATCCCCTCACCCCTACACAGTATACGTAAAAGTGGAAGCACTGCTATATGCTTGTGAAACCTGGACTGTTTATCAGCGACACGCTAGGAAATTAAACCACTTCCACACAGTCTGCCTAAGGAAGCTACTGAAGATTAAATGGCAAGACAAGATTCCAGACACTGAAGTCCTAGAAAGAGCATCCATGCCCAGTATCCACACTCTACTGATGAAGAATCAGATTCGCTGGGCTGGTCACTTGACCCGCATGCCAGATCACAGGCTCCCTAAACGAATTTTCTACAGCGAACTGCGTTGTGGTAAACGCTCCCAAGGTGGCCAGAGGAAACGTTTTAAAGACACTCTGAAAATTTCACTGAATGCTTTTGGAATTCATCATGACACCTGGGAGGCTGCAGCCAGAGACCGAAATTCGTGGCGTGCATCATTGCACAAAGGTGCAGTCATATGTGAGGCAACCAGGACTGCAAGAGCTGTGAAGAAAAGGCAGGACAGAAAAACCACTGCAGGAAATCCTCCTCCAGAGACGTCAAGCATTCTTTGCCCACATTGTCAAAGAACATTTCGAGCCAAAATAGGCCTTATCAGCCATCTTAGAACCCACGGCTCCACACCTTCAACCCCACTGGATGAAATGAATGGTCATCATCATTCTTGATGGACAAACAACAAAAGTGGAAGGCAAATGTAATAGGATATACTAAAACAAGTCTAGACATCCACATAAAACATGATTTGTAGGTCTACTTTATAAAATGAATTTTAGAAGGACGAGACATACATAACTGTAAAGTATGAAGGGAAAAACTGTCAAGTAATCGGTTTTTGTATTAACACGATCTTGAAATGGTCTTCATTCCCACCCTTCCCCCCTGGAAACCATGAAATTCCCCCCTGGGGGGGAATTGCCAACCGGTTGAGAACCACTGCTATAGAACTACAGTCTCAAGTATGAAGATTGCAAAAGGCTGCAATCACTAGCAGGGACTCAAGTGACTGGTTTCATCATTGTCTGATTCTCACTGTACTACACAGTGTTCAAAACTTCTCTCTTACAAGTCAACCATGGATGACTTTGGAGTGGACAAGGGATATATTTTGGAGACTATCTGTGAATAAGGGTTGAAGATACAGTAACAAATGAAACGACATATTTAGGGATGTTTGAGTCTGGATTTAGGGAAATGGGAGGACAAACCTGAAGTGTTCTTAGGAGGACAGTATCTATGTCAGGCTTTCCCCATATTGATTCTCCATTAACCATATGTGTTTAGCTGTGTATCATATTATTCTAATTCTTCTTTTGTTAGACTGTGAGGATTGCAATCAGGAGTATGCAGGTGATTGCCCCAAGCACGGACCTCTCCTCATTGTTAATGATACTGAGGTAGGTAAAGTTTAAAGAAAAAGTAAGTTTAAAGGCTTCATTGCACCAAGTTTTGTCCCATATGGCCTCGTCTCTTTTGGCAGAGCAGCCTGCAGAAAATGTTGCACAAAGCACACAATCAGTGGTGGACCCCAGGAGTCCCTAGAGAAAATTGCATTCTTGAATCAAATGAAAGACCAGAAATGAACCCATGACCTTTGGAGCATGAGGCAGCCGACTTAACCAGTTTGCCATGGGGATCTCCGAAACAAAAAGTTAGTCAAGGATACTTGTCCACGCCTGGAGGCATTTTGTACTAGCCTGATGTTTGTACAGGCCAAAGGGCACTTGATGGGTGAGGTCATGCCAGTCGCCTGTTTCTTCCTGGAACATTACGTGGTAGCCATTGTAGGCTGGGTCTGTCTGGGAGTTTGGTGTTTTAAGCCATGCTAGATCTAACTTGGTGTTTTAAGTAAAGCTAGATCTAACTCTAACTTGGTGTTTTAAGTACTGGAAGGCCCCGGTTAACGTCGGGGTTGCGTTCTTGAAAAGCGCATATTTAAGTGAAACGACATATAGTGAAACAATACACAGGTGACGACGTTATTGCGGAACGTAGCAACATAAAGTAAAGTTATGTCACATTGTGACGACGTTATAGCGAAATGATGTAAACTGAAGTGGCGTATAATGGGGCCTTCCAGTAATGCTGGATCCAGCTTGGTGTTCTGGTGTTTTAAGTAATGCTAGATTTAACTTGGTGTTCTGGTGTTATCTAACTTGGTGTTCTGGTGTTATCTAACTTGGTGTTCTGGTGTTATCTAACTTGGTGTTCTGGGGTTATCTAACTTGGTGTTCTGGTGTTTTAAGTAATGCTAGATCCAACTTGGTGTTCTGCACTGAGTCTTCTTTGTTGTCTTACAGTTTTAATCTCAGCTTTCCTGTAACCGGAGTGTGATCCCTATGACAGTCTACTCCTGGACTGCAATGCTTGTTGGAATATTTGAAAGAGTGTCATCTTGAAAATCTGGCAATCTTCAATTTAATTATGTGATGTATCACATTATTTTACTGAATTTGTATATGGTAAAATTTATAATTCTATTGTTGATTTCAGGCACCAGCAAACTGCCCTAGGGGTTCTGATCTGGGCTATAGCAGAGCAACTTTGCCAGAGGGTCTTGTGATAAAAAAATCCAGAATACCAAAAGCTGGTTTAGGAGTTTTTGCTTTAAAAGATTTCCCTGCCCGTTCCAGATTTGGACCTTATCAAGGCAGGATAGAGAATACTGAGGATATTGCTCAGGAGTCAGGATATTGCTGGCAGGTAGTTGAGATGTCATTGCTTTCTGTATCATTGCAGCATTATTACTCTGTATCACTCCACTGCCGGTCTCTCTGGCCGAGGGGTTACACCACTTTCTCCGTAATCCCGTTTATCACACGTCTCGTAGCGGGCAAGAACTGAAAGCGGTTCTACCCCCGCTGGTGACTTGCGGGATAACTGAGCCGGCCGCTCAGAAAGCAATGGCAAACTACTGAGCATAATCTTGGCAAGAGATCAACAGACAGCTGAAAGATGCTGCTGTTGACAGCAATGTCCTGTAAAAGGATATGCGAATTTATAAAAAAAAATAAATCACTCCACTATTGTTTTTGTGTATCACTTCAGTATTTTCATTGTGCATCGCGTCAGTGTTGTTACTCTATGTCACTTCATCATTGTTACTGTGTATCACTTTATCATTGTTACTGTGTATCACTTCATCATTGTTATTGTGTATCACTTCAGCATTGTTACTGTGTATCACTTTAGCATTGTTACTGTGTATCACTTCATCATTGTTACTGTGTATCACTTAATCATTGTTATTGTGTATCACTTCAGCATTGTTACTCTGCACCCTGGAAAAACACAGGGACTACAGTTTAGACTTTAGGTTTTTGAAAACAATGGGGGTGAGGGGAAAGAAGGCAAAAACAAATCTTGAAATATGCACATGGTAGCCAGGAAACTCAAAGAGAACAAAGTAAGATTCCCAATAATATTTGTTATTGGAGTTATTGTTAGCCATATAAATATTGCAAATAAGAAAATTGTTAAATAAATCGTTACGGTTGTTTAAGGTGAAGTGTGAATGCATGGTTTAATGATCTGTCTATATACTTGACCACCATGACTTGAGGCAATGCCTGGTTGCTGATTTCAGCATAAAGCACATATTGCCTTGTTGTAAACACTGAATATCACATGGGGAAAATGGAAGTTATACCAAGAGCAATGTACTTATCGGGTACGTCAGAATGTGTGCTGTGATCACCATATGCACCTGAGGGGAAAGTGAATTTTATTTTAGCACTGTCCTATTTCTTAAAATCTCGATAGACTTCCTGATTCTATTTTTAGCACTGTTACTATGTATAGCTAGTGAAAACAGTGGCATTATAAAATCATGATAGCTGTGTTTCTGGTTTTCTAAAGTCAGATCTATGGCAGAATTGTTCTCCGTACTGCTAATGACACTATTCTTACATGGTACATGATTTATTATAGTGATTTTAGTTTTGAAAGTCAGATGAATGATTATTTCAAACATCCAGAATAAGCAAAAATGCTTTAGCAATACACACTTACAGCTATTAGGTGTGTGTGCTGGGTAGTGGAGACTCTCGCTAGACATAGACATGTGGAAGAGAGCGGACTTCTCAGTGTCCGTAGTGTGTCTAGTGAATGATGCAACAAACTTGGCACAACTCAACACCTTGCTATTCTTCTTCTTCTGCGTTCATCCGGAGTTTTTTTCGGACGTGATTGCGTTGTGCCTGTTTACAGCAGAGCTGCATTCTTGCGCCATTAGGCAGACACATCCAACTTCTGCGGGCATTTGTTGACCGGGTTAACCTTCCCGGGGCCTTGCTATTCTATTGTAGTCTTATATGTGCATATTTTCATTGATAAAACTTAGCTATAGCTATGCTAGAAACATTTTCCCCTGCACATTGACATCTGATGAAGAACAAACGAATGAACTTTATTTTCAAAGGGTCACAAATTGGACACTCACGCCTGTCTTACATTCGGCCCTTCCAACCACTCATCTTTAGTACATCATTATTATATGTTGTGCGTGTTACATTCACATAAATGAATGCTGTGAAGATAAACAATGCATAATACAGAGCCCATCACATCTTCTGTATGCCCTGGTGGCTTTGATTCTTCTTTAAATATAACATGTGTCCATTTCATTACTTATTTTGAGGCTATTTATTTGTTCTGTTGCCTTTGTATGTTCAGATTTTAAAGGATGGAAACCACTCTCATTACTTGGATGGTAAAAAGCCCAGCGAGTCCAACTGGATGAGATTTGTGAATTGTTCCCGGTCTGAGGATGAGCAGAGTGTCACAGCCTACCAGTATCAGGGAGAAATATATTTCCGGGCTCATAGGCACATCTTTGCTGGCAATGAGATGCTGGTAAGTACTGGTGTTTTAGCATGGGGACAGCATTTGGGCTTATTTATTTTTTTTTAAACGTCGGGGATCAACTGCATTGCACTGGGGTTTTTTTTCATATGGCTCGGTCTCTTTCCTCAGGGCGGCCTGCTGAAAACGTCGTACAGAACACAAACTCTGTATCTCCAGCAACGACCCTCAGGAGTCACCGAAAAAATGCACTCGTGACCCAAAAGACGTAGCTCAGAATCAAACCCACAGCCTTCAGAGCACAAGAGACACAGCTTGACCACTTCGCCACAGAGTTTATAGTTTAGGATAATAGTTTATTTGGCTGAACATTGAGTCTGTATAAACAGTGCCTAAAGTTATTTGATGACACCTGATGTAGTTAACGCCAGTGAAGATTTTTTGTTGGTAAATGCTGTAACCCTGTCTGGCTGCATTAACCACTCAGTAGATAGTTCTTTGTTCATCCAGTATTTGTTTTATTATTGGAGAGCATTTTTGTTGCCTGCTTACATCAGCACTATCTTTTGGCACATCTGACTTCTTCCCAGCATTTGTTGACAGAGTTACACAGGAAATTAATTGGGGAACCCTTTGAGGCCAATAAGACAGTTCACAAATAAACACACACAGTATTGTTTTGGCACTCATTGGTGGAGAAGAAGGAAGTAGAGATTAGAGGACACACTAGACTACATAAATTAGGAAGCTATAGTTATCGACCGCAATTGACAACGGTGCCTCGCTGCAGGAACAAGTCTACTTTGACGCATGACCAACTAGACACTTAGCATTCCCAAGTAGTTTTGTAGACATTCCATAGCATGTGTGGTGACATTAGTTGTCTCCAGGGGGTGCATCTCTACAAGCCATCTATAACAGTGTCATGCAGTGTGCCATTCAGCCCTCAAGGCAAGGCAGGTACAAGACATGCCATCAAAGCTGACTTCCATTATGCTAAGTCTGGCCTTACCTAAGGAATTATCATGTTCTGCAGATGGCTCCTTAGCCTAACATCCATTTATTGGCTTCACGTATATCAAGGCTGCCACTTTAGAGACCACTAGGATGCAGCTTGGAGATTTGTTGGGACCCTAATGACTTCTCCACATAAAGCATGTCAAGCCTTTATTAACGTACTCGCGACTTACAAAGTGATACAGGCTGTTTTATTCCAGGATCAGGGTTCTGATTAGTGAATTTTGACTTGATGTTCACAAAAAGCAGCATGCTCCAGCCAGAGCATCAAGCCTGGGAATAATATGCATAGGCCTTCAATCAACTTATGCTAAGCCACCTATGTTTTTGCAATCTCCTACAGCTCCGTCCATCGTTGTCCCATATTATTCATATTTGTCACTAATTCTCTTCTATGTTGTAAGGTCTCCCTTTGTTTTTTGTTTGTTTGTGGCCCCCTTGGGTTCCAGAGAAAGGACTTTCTAGTTGTACTGTTCTCAAGTTTTCTCGATGTGGGTCATATCCATCAGCCAATGTCTTTTCATTGCCTGTTGGTTGTCTGGAATTTAAGTTCTTTTCGTACGCTGCACTTCAGTCATTCTGTCATACCATTTAAGTTCTCTTCTGCACAGGCACCATGAAATGTTTGAAGTGAGATTTTACCTAGGGAGATAGGGCGATTGTTTGTTTGAATTATTCTCATTATCTTTGCCTTTTTTGTTTTTGCATTTCAAACATTTGTTTTCCTTCATATCATTAAGTTAATCATTTGCTGTGGGATCCCACAGTGTTTCATTGAATCCCATAGTGCCTCATAATTTTCCTGTTAGTACGTACTGTCAAAACCTTCTCACAGTCCACAGTTTCATTTAATATTGGTTTTGATAGCTTCTGCAGGAATACCATCTGGACCAACAGGTTTCCCCTCTTTCAGAAGTTTTTTTATAGCGTTTCTATTTTCTTCTAGAGATGGTTTCTCACAGTTGATGTTCAGCTCCCCTTCTGATATATATGCTATATTCTTCTTATATATATATATTTTTATCCATGCTGGATATCTGGTGCATCCTTCATGGTGTTGTGGTCATGATGGAGTTTACAGGTGATGAGATGATGAGAGGGCTTGTGCCAGTTTGCTAGTGCCTCGTGTTGACAGTGGATACAGAAGAAATCATTATGTGACTTCCTCTTAGATATTGATACAAAAATAAATGAAACAACCAACTAGAAAATGCACCACTATGAAATTAACATGTAGTTGGCAGGCAGAATAAATATAAAAGCCAGTGCAGACAGCAACACAATCAGCACACAGTGGCAACCATCAGCATGCATATCTTCACCAACTACTACAGATGGCTGAGCATCTGTGGGTAATGCCAGGGTAACTCTTGGTAATAGAAATAGTCATTCAATCCCCTTGCTTTAACTAAGTCCTTTTTTAGTAATTGTGTAAATAACCAAACACATATATACTGGCTGTTTATTTTATGGGTGATTTGGGAGCAGACTGCTTTGTGTTGATTTCAGTGGTGTGATGCTTTCAGAAATCAATGGCAAACTACTGAATGTAAAGTTGCTTAGTAAATCACAAACAGCCAATACATGCTGGGGTTGATTGCAACATTACATAAAGGGCATGCAATTAATAATATTTTTGTTTTAGATTTCTGTGGGCATGCAATTAATAATATTTTTGTTTTAGATTTCTGTATCTATGGATGCTGGCTTTCTGTCATGATCAAGCACATTAAGTTTAGTTTGTTTTCTTCAGGTTTATTATGGCGACAGCTACGCTAAAGAGCTGGGCATTCGAATACAAAGAGTCGGCAACTTTGGCAAGAAAACGAACACTGTGGATGTGAAAGAAGCCACTGTATGTGAAGAACACAGTAAGTATATATATGAGATACTTGCGGCTTATTGTACTATAAAAGGTTGTGCTATGAAATAGATACAACTTATCATGCCATAGAGGTTAAATGTTGGTGATTGGGAACATGCAACAATTATCATGGTGTGAAGCTAAAAGTGGATGGAAGTAGATGAAGTTTATCATACCGTGAACTTGGATGTAATGATTTGAAATTGTGCAACTTATTATTCTGTAGTTAATAGTTAGTGGTTAGAAATGTATGTGCAACTTATTATTCTGAAGTTAATAGTTAGTGGTTAGAAATGTATGTGCAACTTATTATTCTGAAGTTAATAGTTAGTGGTTAGAAATGTATGTGCAACTTATTATTCTGAAGTTAATAGTTAGTGGTTAGAAATGTATGTGCAACTTATTATTCTAAAGTTAATAGTTAGTGGTTAGAAATGTATGTGCAACATACTTCTCCTTGAAGTTAAAAAGTTAGTACCTCTGAAGTCGGAGTGTGTTCGCCTGATGGCGAGGGACATTGGTAAAAGGGGAAGCAAATCCACATGCTAAATTCAGTGTGTGTGGACTCTGCTTGAGGTCAAAGCGAGCGAGCGCAAAGCAAAACAAAAACAAATTAGTGATTTGGTATATATTCATCTTATTTGAACTGTAATGTTCACATTTAGTGATTTGAAATATGTTCAACTTATTCTTCTGCAACGTTACAAATGTGTCGCTGGAAATGGACACAGAGTATTGTAAATTAGTTTATAATCTACAGGGATTTGTTTTGGGTTCAGCCTTAATTCAGAAACAGCTGACTATGAAATTGTCGTATATGTGCTTTAGTGATTGCTAACTTAGTTGTTACAAAACATGGGACATTGTTAACAGCAAAATGACACAGGTAACTTGATTAAAAGTAAAACAGCACATGACAGTACTTTAGATGATACTTCTTGAGTGTCAAACATGGCCTCTAACTAAAATAACATGATGATGATTGAGGCGTGTGAAATTAAATGCTTGAGATTGACTGTTGGTATCATTAGAGACAGAATAACCATGACATTAGAATATAGATCAGGAACAATATCATGTACATTATATCTTTACAGTGCAAACCGCTTGAGGCGATCTCGGATGTTGCGAATTTCTGTTGTGGATAACAATATCATTTTGTACATTGTAAATGCATTATTATTTACTTGAACTCTTATAAGAGGAATTTCTGATAAGAAGAATATATTTAATGAGCGTAGACTGGTTTGATTACCTTACACAAAGGAAGCCTGACCAATTCGCCTTATCTGGTTTTATAGTGTGGGGAAGACCTTGTTGTAGATGGACTGATAACATCAGTGGTATTCTACAAAGGCAAGATATTCTCAACAGTCATTGTGACACACATAGCGTAAATGAGATATCTCGCCCACCACCATGTCCCTCCCATTGCCTGCAATGTTTAATGGCAGGCAAGAACCACAAGGTAATCTCAACAGTCATTGTGACACAGATAGCGTAAATGAGACATCTCGCCCACCACCATGTCCCTCCCATTGCCCGCAATGTTTAATGGCAGGCAAGAACCAGAAGATAACCACAGAAGTTGCTTGCTCCTACAGTAGAGAAAAGCAAGACTTTTTGTGTAGCACATTTGAACTGGGATATCCCTGACTAATGTACACTGGTGTAATAATACTACTACTGTACATGTGAAATGTTCAGGCATTTCACAAATGCCAATTTTGGGAATTAGATGGGGTAAAAGCAAAACTAGGATTAGAAACTAGATTTTACAAAAATGTAAAACATTGTGAAGATTATCATAACTGGAGACTGAAAATTCTGGATAGCTTAAGTTTAGATATGTTCATAGAATGAAGGCTGGAATACAAAACGGTTGAGTCATAACAATACAGCAGGGTAGAGAAACTTGCATATGTGGGCTACAGATGCCTGTTGATTCTCCTAGCTCTCAGAACAACAAAGTAGAAGCATAATGCTGGATAGTTGCCTTGAAGAATAAATAAATGAATGTATCATCATGTGACAGGTCCTTAACAGAAAGTTGCTGTCATCACAACATGTTGAAAAGCCTCTCCATCTCTTGCCATTTATCCTGCCTAGTACACCCTCATGCCAAAGGTGTCTGCAACATCCTGTGTCCATCTTCGTAGAAACCATGTTCATTCCAAGCCACTGTATGTCTGTGATGTTTGATATGGCCAAAACATTTCAGTTTCCTAGACGTGATACTGTTGATGAGCCAGCTGTCTTTCATGTTCAGGTTTTTTTAAAATAGAATTTCATTATTTTTCTTCTTCCTGGTCCACGATATTCTAAGAACTTTTCTGTAGCATTTAAGCTCAAAGGCCTCAATTATCTTCTTTAATCCTACCAGACCTGAGGCCCTGAACCTAACTGTCCCTATTACCTGGGCTCTTGAGTATTAAAGAGAGAAAACCAACATGATATAGAAAAATGTTAGTTACATGCAATCAAGTTTGTAGAATAAGATGTAACTTGGAGACATTGTAGAAAATAGGCCAGCCTTTCATCTAGCGCCAATATTCTACCTTTGTGTGCCAACCCAGTCTGAATAAACCAAAGTATTGATCACCTGTTGGACTGTGAAAAGCCTAGGCCTACTTCGCTTTCTTGTTGAAGTGCTTGGTTTATCAGCTGCTCGTTTCATTGTGAATTTTCATAATTTTTTCGCGTTAAACCACACAAAGTCAATTCAAACATATGGTAGGAGACATTTGCAATGGCTAACCATGAGGTTTGACCACAATTGGTTGGTTAATTTTAATTTGTGACGCATTTTTTTCACGTTTTAGGCAAAATACCGAAAATTAGGTTCAGCGGTATAGCGGCAGATTAGGAAATTACCGAAAAATTGGTACAGCGGTCTGGTAGGGTTAATGATTGTGAAATTGTCCATGACTCACATCCATATGTTGCCACAGGAAAGATGTATGTCATCAACAATGTTATTTTAACTTCTTTGCTGTTGTTGTGCCACAGGTTCTAAATGCAGCTTAATCCCTGCAGTGCTGCGGCCAGCCTGTGTCTCATTTCTTTTGAACAGTCTCAATTGTTGATTATGCAGCCAAGATATTCACAGTTTTGACTTGTTCAGTCTCTTCATTGTTAATTGTGATCTTTGGATTGTCTGTGGACATTGTTTGTTTTGCCTAAGTTCAGAAAAAGATCTTGACTTTCACTGTCTCTTCACAGACAAAGTCAGTTCTTCTAATCATTTAGCACTATTTGAGAGGAGAGCTGTCATTTGCATATTTTTTTTTAAAAAGTCAAAATTAAAGATCAAAATTATATCTGGTCTCATCATCTGTGACATTTTTCATTATATTTTCTGTTCATATGTTGAATAGGCATGGAGAGAGAATGCAGCTCTGTCTTACTCCCTTTAACATCTCACACCAGTTTTATGTTTCACCATATACTCTAACAGCTGCTTGTTGAACATGATACAATGACTGAGTTAGGTAGAACAAATGTGCTGGAAACCTTATATCACTCATAATGTTCCACAATATCTGATGGTGAACACAGTTGGTCTTACTGTGTAGTCTGTGAAGCAAGTATGAAGATCTACATTGTACTGTGTGCATTTCTCAAAGATGTTTCTCATGTTGAAGATGTTAATGTGTAGTAGCAGTCATTTTAGAAATATGCCATTTCAGTAGTGGTGAATGTCTCTTCTTACTGTTGTGGGTTTTGTAATGACGTTTGTATTTGTTTCTTCTCCAGGCATGCACTTTTGTGCTGCGTGTTTTGCAGCTTTTTCTAAACTAGATGACATACAAAAGCATATCACAAAGCTTACTGAAGAAAAAAAGATGGCAGATTATACGTATGCCCCGAAGAAAACTGCAGATCACAGTGAGTTGGGAAGTGATGGCACCACCACTAAACTAGGCACAGATGTGAACAGCCAGTCAAATAAAGTAGTTTGTGTCTGCCAGAAAAATTTGAAGCTTCAAGTCAATGAAAAAGGTTGCATTGTATGCAACAAATCAGAGGCGCCTTACAGTAAAGATGTAGAAGATGCGGCTTACAATTGTGATGTTTGTGGTGTGGAGTTCAACAGTAACGGCTACATACAAATACACAAAGTGAACACCACTGATAGGCCCTTCAAGTGTAACATCTGTGACTTGACATTCTTTCGCAGTGGCAATCTGGAAGCCCATAAAAGGAAGCACACAGGAGAGATGCCGTACAAATGTGATACTTGTAACGAGCGGTTTTCTGACAGGAGTGTCTTTCTGAGGCACCGAAGTCAACACACAGAAACCAAGACGTACAGGTGCGATATTTGCAATGAAAGGTTTGCCACTAGTGCAGACCTGTTCAGCCACAGAAGCACTGTGCACACAGAGGAGAAGCCTTACAAATGTAATGTATGTAGTATGGCTTTTGCGCAGAGTGCTCATCTCCACATACATGAGCGGAAACATACCAGGGAGAAACAGTACAAGTGTGATGTCTGTGGGCTGGAATTTGCCCATTCGGGTAACCTCAATTCTCATAAGAGAATACATACAGGAGAGAAACCTTACAAGTGTGATCTCTGTCCTGCGGACTTTTCTCACTGTGCAAACTTACAGGCTCATAAAGCTAGTGCACACGGCGGTCAGAAGGACACCACCGAGGCTTAATGTTGTGAAGTCACAAAGCCACAAGTGTGAACTTTCGTCCATGCTTGTCAAGTCATACAGTTGTGGAAGCTAATGTTACTGCTTGAATGTATCTCCTTACGGGTTTATATGACAGCATAAGTATTTGGATATGCTGAAAATGTTTGTTTTCTAAATACATTACTAGATAGCTTGAAATGAATAGTGAACTTCGGTTGTAAATATTTTCATATAAAAGTATGTTTCAGAGAGGGATGGGCATTGACCAGTACTTCTCTGCCCTTTGAAATCATCATCATGTGCCCTATCAACTAGTGTAAGTGTTCATGTCTCTCCGTGGATCTTGGTCCTTGATGTTCTGGATCAACTCTGCTAATGATATTCCTCCATGCCACCATCTCAGACCATCCAGCGTGATTTTTCTTGGTCTGCCATTTTTTCCCACTGATCTTTCCAGTTGTCGCAATGTTTTCCAATGCCTGTCTTCTCATCACCTGACCACAGAATGTTGTTTTGTCTAATTCTTATGGTTGTATATAATGTTCCAGGCAGTCGTTAGTTACTGTAATAGTCCACGGTATTCACACCATTCGTCTCAGGAACCATATCTCTGTTGCTTCTAAGCTCTTCCTAATTTCCCTTGAAAATACTGTGATTAAATTCTTCACCATTATTGTGCTCCTTCAATCCATAGTTAGGTAATGGGTTGATTTAATTTTTTTTGTGAAAGATACAAGCCAATATGGGGACATTGTTTTCCCTCATAATTTATGGGCATTCTTTTGTATTTGCATTATGCGTTGCATTATAATTTAATTACCAGGTAGATCCTGAAAACACCACATGGTAGCCTGGTGATAAATAGATTTCATTTTTCTCTGTTTGGTTGTGCATGCTTATTTTTTGTAATCTCATAACAATTTTCCTGATCAATGTCTGAAGACTGGTTCTAAACTAGCAACTACTAAAATTGCATTTAACAGTTTGTCTTGTTCCATATTTCTTAGCGGTTGTTTAAAAATTGCATGAGAATGTGGAAGAATCATTGAGGTTTTACACCATGCACTGCAGTAGATGCTGGATGTTTTGGTTACTAGTCATTTGGGGCCTTTCCTATTCTATAGGGTGGAGGGGCACCTTATAGCCTGTTTCTAATACTTCAGTAATGGCAAATATTGGACTCTAAATCCATGCTGTGGAAAATTCAGAATGAATGGCTAAGACATGAGTGGCTGTCATGTACAGAGATCTTAGAATTTCAATGATGTGTGGATTTATTGTCCTAGGCTTGTATATTAAATGAGAGAGCTGATGTGCTGGTTTCAAAAATATGAACCATCGAAACAGTGAAGATGGGAAGATACACTGCAGACATTAAATGACAGCGTGGTGCGTCTTCTGATGAAGCTTGCCGCGTCTTCTGATGAAGCTTGCCAAATGTTGATGATGGAGTTGAGAATTGGGTATGGAATTGTAACAGTATGTGGGTATGGCTCTGAAATGTAGCTCTACCAGCTTGCAACAAGACAGCCAGCACCCAAACCCTGTGACTTCTGCTGGAGATTAATCACGTGTGCGCTTGTCCTGAATGCAACATCAATTCTTCATCATAATCTTCTTTTATTTTGTTGCAACAATGTCTCTTGATGTGCTAAATCAAAGCCTGTAAATTCAGAATAGTACATTCAGAAGCTGCCTTGTTTGTTTCCATAATTTGGTTAAACCCTTATAAATGTCATGTCGCTTGTCCTTTGCAAGAGCATTATCTTTATTGAACCTTGCCTTGTCTTCCAGGAATCATGGCATCCATTACTGCTCTTTGTTTAACCCACTGTGATGTTTATTTGGCCAAAGTTCTTCTTCAAAATATATTGTTTATAAGCAAATTTTCTTTAGTTTGCTAGTCTTGTAAATGTACTTTTTTTCCCCCATGGTTCAGGGCATTCTGTAGAAGAGGTAATAATGGTATTTCACTTTTGAAATGAGAATGAATGATCTTCTATCTCAGTGAAGCAGTAAGTGTTTAGATTGTATGCGTGCTGACTGGAATTAGGCTATTACACAAATGCTAAGAAGCAACATACATGGTTGATTTGTTCATGATGGTCATTTTTGTAGATGAAAATGTGCTGTATTCTGTGTGTACGTTAAAAATCTCTCTATAGTTTGAAATCATACAGGGCCAGACACTAGTGTGGTGAACAGTTCACAAAATGTGAAACCTACCCCAAACAGAACAGTTACATTATGTGTGGGTTCTTGTATACACACATTGTTCTGGGCTTTGTGCAGTTAGATATCATTTGTGTGCTCACTGAATGGGGTACTTTTGGGAACATTTGTACATATACATATAAATCACATGAATTATGCAAGGTTGTGTTTGTATCCGAAGTATTCAAATTATGTACGTTCGTGTTTTGTATGCATAGATTGTGCAGGATACAGAGGTCTTTAGTTATGTTTGAGAATATTTGCATTGTTGCTGATCAGTTTGTGATCATTCTTCTGTATTTGTATTTTGTATTACAGTCAACACATTCCCCTTGAATAAATCTGCATGCTTGATGTCAGTTTGTGTACCTCAGTTGATTAGAAAGTATAAAGAGATCATCTTCTATCTTTTAGGTTCCATGAATGAAGAGAGGGGATAGTAATGGCATTAGAAATATTGGTTTGTCACTCCCGTTTTATTCTTTCTGAGTATTGGGTTAGTGTGTTCACATTTTCCCAAAACCCGTGGGGGAACATTATCAACACAAGCCTAATCTAAGTCACTCTGTGCTGTGCTTAATTATGACCCTATTACATCCTAATACACCCATCCATAGTTGTGCGGTTCCAGTCGCTTTTAGGCGACTTTTTTGTGTGTGCAGTTCCAGTACCAGTCTTGCACACCCTGTGGGTCTTCTAGGTTTGGAGAGGGAAAGGGAAGCTCTTCAACATAGCCCCCCGTACAGAGGGTACTGGGGTTGGAAAGTCTCTCTACACCAACCTCTCTGATTGATGCCAGCTCTACTAAGGGCACAGACAACCTTAAGCCAATATATAACTTACAGAAATAACACTCAAGTTTCCAGAACATTCACCAACCAACGAAATATCACAAGTACTGTTAATTAGAAGAATGCAAATTTTGGCGACTAGACTGTACCTGACTCCTCCTGTGATACACTTACAGCTGGCATATTGCTATATAGGTTGTTGGTTATTCATCACAGCAGAC
Organism: Cepaea hortensis; assembly: GCA_963921405.1. Lineage (NCBI taxonomy): Eukaryota > Metazoa > Mollusca > Gastropoda > Stylommatophora > Helicidae > Cepaea > Cepaea hortensis. The sequence continues at coordinate 75,027,136 of OY992885.1, read as the reverse complement.
TCAATGCTGAGATGGCAATTGATAGAATTTCTCTCACCTAAAACATAGCCATTAACTGGAGCGGCCAGTCATTACATAAACCATGAAATGATTTCTACCTGAGCCAGATGACAGGAACACATTACACAGAACAACACAGCTAATAAACATTTGCATGCATCACTACATGGCATTGGGTCAAAAGGTGGAAGCCAAGGCTCCAAGATCAATAACACAAACTCAAAAGGCTGTTGAACGCTGTTTATGGGACAGGGTGGGGTGTGAGAGAAGACTATATCCCCCATCAAATGCAGCACCTTCACAACCAACCACTTCCTACACTGAATTATAGACAACAAATAGTCATTTAGCCACACTGTGAGAATGAAACCCTGGTTATTGGGCTATAGAGAACACCCATAATAGGTAGAATCTCAATGCTGGTGACATGTCTTATAGTAAAAAAAAAAAAACATGCATCCATATGCATGCCACACTCAAAACAGGATGTCTATTCAACTAAAGCAAAGCAACCGCATGTTTCAACTATTTTCTCAAAAGTAGATAAGACAGAGCATTTCTGCAATATCACTAAATAAAACAAATGAAAGGACAAAGTAATCATAAACTGAATAGCTGTTACCTCTTGGTGGCAGATTGCCTATGGACAAGAGGGAGGTGGTCATGCATTTGTAGGACCAGGTGGAGAAGGCAGGGGAACAGAATGAGAACTTGTATGTGGAAAGAGTGAGATTGTGGGGGGTAAGTAGGGGTTCTGATAGAATCTCAAAACAGAGAAGACCAGGAGAATTTAAAATCAGATAGCGGTGGGAACGATTAGTAGTATGACTCTTCGCTGGTGGTGGAATGAGGGGATGGAGCCTACATGGGAATGTCCTGAGTGCAGTGATATCAGTTCTCAACTGTTACTGGCAGCAAAAGTCAGGTAAATGACCCTTGTACACACCTTCAGCACATTGTGTACATGGTGTCAGACCCATACTTGTATTGACCAATCATCACTCATTGGGTTATGTGCTTACTTGGTGAACACCCACACTAGCATTACTTAGACTGACTGAGATGGGCTGGGCTAAAGACAGTGGGTGGGGTCTCTGAGGAGGTCAAGCCTGGTAAACATCAGGTTTATTTTTAGCCAGGCCATGCAGGTGTAAGAGAAAATTAGCAAGCTGAGGAGGTAAGCCTGGTTAAAGTCAGGTTTATTTTTGTGGCAGGTGTTGGAGAAAATTAGCAAGCTGATAGTCCTGCCACTGGTCTACTGTGGTCAGCAAAGAAGCAATTAACTGGGCTGATATACTGAATGATGTCAGAGAGGCAGGAAGATAAAACAAATCAAGAGAACAACTGACAAGGGGTAAAATGAGGCAGGAGCACTATGCAGGGGCTGAAATAAGAATAGTCAACCAATACAGAACTGTTGTTGACCAGTGCATGCTGGGGGAGATATTGAGGGGATCCAGCACTTATGGACTAAATTTTTCAATGTGTAGTGAGGATAATCAGACAACTAAGTAGCTTACATGTGTGTCCACATACAAAGTAAACAATCATTCATTAAGGTAGGATTGATCTTTAATTAATGTTACAATTTCTTGGTAAAACAGATTATTTCATCTTCAGTAACAATTGTATATGAAAACAGTTCAATGTGCAGAGCATTTGAGAAATTTGGTTTCATCTTGTGAGAGAATTAATGCACTGATGCAACAAAATAAATAAGGTCATTGGTCAGATGTCACCAGCACAGCAGAACAACATATCTTTCTAACAACATTCTGTTACCAGTGCCATAACTGGTCAATGTAAACAATTGAAAAAAAACAAAGTGTAGGTCTGCTTTACAAAAGTAGTTACCAAACAAAAAAACAGACTTTTGCAGCCGCAAACCTTCATCAGTTCACAATAACCAGAAATATATATATATATATATATGGAAATGAAGCTAAAGAAGCTACATTAAAGCATAATAATATGGAACTCTGTGCAAATACAAATAAGCAATCAGAATTTAAAAAAAAAAAAAATATGTGGTACTTAACTCAAAGGACCCAAAAGCATAAATTATGCCTTAATGTAGTTACTTAAAATGTTAGGTTTGGTGTTTCGTCTTATTTTGTGAGGACACTGCGTGTCACCGCATGGTCCTTTTTTTTTTTTTTTTTTTTGTAATTTTAAAGCTGACCTACACTTCATGTTTTCCGGTTGTTTACATTTTAACAGCTGTTAAACCCATCCTCTCTACAGTTAAACCCATTCAATTTATATACATACATAACTGGACAATGACAGCAATAAAAGAAAATCAAAATTATAACAAATGACATGGAATGCATCCGAAGAATAAACGTGGCAAGAGCTGGGATAACAAATGAAAATAGGGACCGATTGGGTGCAGCGCCAGCATTGGCTGTTATTGAGTCAGATGGTTTAACCATGTTACAAGACTACCCCTAAACAGCGTAGACATTTTGAACAAGCAGAAACAAAATGATGCATTAGTAAAGTAGCTGAAGCAGGAAATACATCCTAAAACATGGTTGACAGCCTTGTCCAAAAAGCTTAACAAGGACAGTGGGGAAAAACAGCACTTTCAAGATTCAGTCAATCAAGTGTCATCTCCATTATAAAGCTTGGCTGCAATGCCTTTAACTTTTTAATATAATTCATGTTTCACTGTGCAATTACTCACTAAAAGATAAGGGCGCTAAGATGACTGGGCAAGGCTGCAAAGGCCTTATGCCAGCTGTGAAGCAACTGAAACAAAGCGTGGGATAAACCTGAAGTGGTAAGGCAGTCTGTCTCTGCCTGTAAAACAGTCTTACCAGTCTCAAGCGAAAGCTTATCAGTCTCTCAACTAAGATCAAAACAACATTTACTGTATCTGCCGAACCAATAGTCACCCTGTTTCAAGAAGTACTGTGTACTTTAGCTGGGGACACTACAGACTAATAGTGTTATGATTGCTAGGATTTAAAAATGTCATCCAAAGTCCTACCTCTACTGAGAAGTGGCAATAACAGTTGCTCTTGGTGGTACGAGATGTCTTCTGCAGAAGAGACAGAGCAAGGAAAGAAGCTCAAGCCCGCAGCAACATGAATTAGCCCAGAGGAAGAGCTAACGAGGGTGTCCACCTTGGCATAACAATCTGCCTACTTGGAGGCGGCAACAGGGCTAACATAGCCGGTGGAAGGGAGCTGGCTTCCAACAGTCGAATTAAAGGTGCTGTGAGAATTAGGCACATCATGATGCATCAGGTGTTAAACGTTCACCTCCCAGACAATGGGGAGGCTTGTAGGTAGGCACACTCAGCAACATATTTATGGGATTGGTGTGACAAGCAATGAACATTTTGAAGCTGACAATCAGTGTGCAAATGCATGTCAGGAGAAAGACATACAGGAGTCAAGACCCAGGTTTGCTTGCCCATAGAAAGTCAAAGTTAAAATGGCCAAAACATTTGTGGAAGAACTTCTTCTACCGATCAGAAGCCTCCTGTTGAGCTTGCTCCAATGATGGAGTTAAAACTGTGAGCTTAACATGGTGAAAATGTGTCCCAGAGAATTTTTGGGAGATGCCAGGTCTGAAGCAGATATTGGCAATCATGACATCTCCAGTCCTCTCCATCATTTGATATGTTGATGAAGTTGACATTGTTTATATTATTTGTTGCCCATTGTCGAAGCCTTCTGCATACTTGTCTTCCTCCGCCTTTATTGCCTACATTATTTTCCCACATTAGGCCAATCTCTCTATTCTGTCTTTTGATATGCCCCATAAATTTCACTTGTCATTTCGTTATGATTTTGACCAGTGATCTTGTAACACCTCAGTGTTTTGTTTTCTTCTCTTTTCACAGTATTCCCAATGTTCTTCTCAAAGAATATCTTGGAGAGAGGGGGAGTGGTTGATCTAGACTTGTAAAATTGACACTACAATGTCTGGTGGTGACAAGAATAGCTGGTATCTGGCATTGACCATACCTTTACAGAATTAAACTACAGCACATCTAACATTTGCAAACTAATAAAATATAAGCCAAACAATTTAGTGACAACTACATTTAAACTTTACAGTACAATCTAAAAGAAAGGTGATCAATAAATAATTGCAGAATAAGCAAATCTCAAACAACACACTTACACAAGATATTCTGAATGGACACAATTTTAATGTGCGGTCAACACGACCACCAGGGCCCGACTCTTCATGACAACGTGTGCCAAACATTAGCTGTGTCACTATGAGGTAATGGATCCCATTCACGCCATGAGGTCAATTGGATATATGATTTTTTTATGTTGCATATCCCTTACAGGACGTTGCAGTCAACACCAGCATTCTTCAGCTGCTGTACTAGGCAAGTTTTTACGCTCTGTAGTTTGCCACTGCTTTCTGAACAACCGGCTCACATAGCCCCGTAAGTTACCAGCGCGGTGCGAGCCGCTGCTGATTCTCGCAGCTGCTCTTTTCCCCACATATAGGATTACGAACAATGTCGTTAACTCTTTGGCCAAGGAGACCGGCTGGATATATGATACTAGTCCCATATTTCTTTAACCAATCAGCTGATGACAATATGCAGGTTGCATTAACTTTCCGGATGCTTTCATGGCACCCGTTTTAGGCTAAGTTGACCTGGAGGACCTGGTAAACTAAAACATCCTGCCCCAGCGAGAATTCAAACATATGACCACCAGGCTGGCTGGAAAACAGGGCTAGTCAGTGCACTACCACAGCACTTGTCAAACCGAGGGAAAGATTGGCCACCTATTCCTCCGATATCAGGCCAACAAAATATGATGGTGCTATCATATCACAGACTCTTAGGAGAAAACTACTTATGGACAATTTTGTGTTTGTGTGGTCATTCTATATCCCAAAGAGTTCACCTAATTAAGCATTAAACAACAGCTTGACATTCCACACCCTAAAGGTTTCACCTAATTTAGAAGTAAACAACAGAGCTTGACATGATGTCCTGTAATTTTAATTTTCAGAATGTATATATTTTATGTAGCTTCATTGTTATGTACTGCTTGTACGTCTCATGATCATTAGTTGTGGTCTATATTAAAAATAAAGCTATGAAGGTGTTTCTTGTAAAAAAAACTTATGACACAAGCAATTTTTCATTCTGAAAGTGTCCCAGAGAAGACATTTTGGGAATTCCTGCTATGGGATAAGTGTAGCACCATAAATACTTTTATCTTTAAAAGTAAATTCTTTCTGTATAAGTACTTCACCCCAGACCATGTGATTTTCATAAAGAAATTACTATTGCAATGTCACTCTAGGATTCTTACTCTCAAGGCTTTTGTGTGACGACCCACATCCTTCTCAAAATGGTTCTGTCCACTGGGAGTATGAACCTCTTGGCTAAACACAATAGACCCAGATGAGCAAACCTTGATAATTAACTGCTATATAACATGGAAGTGACACAGAACTTCACTAAACACACAGTATTAGGACAATCCAGTTCTGGCTTTCTTCCAAGGCTGGGTAGAATATCTGCAGACTTCCCGGTATTAACATGCAGTGTAATTATAGAACAGTTTATGAACACTTGGACGTACATACGTAGCACTGAGTGAAAGAACACACATACTGCTGGACCCATAACAACAATTATTTTTCATTTTAGAAGACAAATTTAGCCATAAAATAAAACCTGTATCACATCTGAAACATTACCCATAACCCACAAAAGTCTGAAGCCATGAACAAACCAACAGTAGAAGAGAGACAGCACACACAGCACAAGTGTATGCCCCCTCGTACAGCAGTTTTGGTGAGAAGACTGTCCATACAAACAGATGATATCGCTGGGTTGCCACGAGCACTGTATAGACTGCTGCTGGCAGAGCCCGGCTCAGGAGAAGTGTACTGCATGCTCCAGTTAGCACTGCTGGCAGCCTAGAAACACAAGGAAACTGCAGTTACAAACTTACATCCACACTATGTCCTATACAGAGCCTAGCATAGTGGCTAGATGCTAGCCTGATGGCCCAATGGTCATTAATTCAAATCCACATCAGGCGGATTTTAAAAAATGACCTGGGCTCTCAGGTCGAACCAACCTAAAATGGGTACCATGACATGTCTTGGGAAGTAAAGGCAGCTGGTGTGACACTGACCACATCAGCCATGACGTGCCAGGTGCTCTATTACATATATGGGCCCAGCACCAAATGCCCAATGTGTCTGTAGGGGTTAATAGGGTTCTCTACTTTCAGCATGTCCTATACAAGCATCATGTCCTACATCTTTATTTCTATAATTCAACTATCAGCATCATCTTCTCCAGCTGTTGCCCATCATCTCCCTATGTGTCTTTAGGGGTTAATAGGTTCTTTACTTTCAGTATGTCCTATACAAGCATCATCTCCTACATCTTTATTTCTATAATTCAACTATCAGCATCTTCTCCAGCTGTTGCCCATCATCTCCCAATGGAGATGAAACCGACTCACACCCAGGCCTTCATAGATTTGTTCATGACTGGCTGGATTTGGCAGCTCAAGTTTTTGGCGGGATGAGGTAGCAATCTCACACCAACCCTCCTTTGGCAGGATGAGGTAGCAATCTCACACCAACCCTCCTTTGGCAGGATGAGGTAGCAATCTCACACCAACCTTCCTTTGTCACTCTTAAGACATGATTGGTAGGTTACAGTGTTATTCTTTATCTTACACATGTGCAAATACGCATGTTATTGAAAATAACATAGACAAAACTCGATTTATGTTAGTGTTTTAGAAATCTTCTCTATTAACTAATTTTGTCCCAAGCAACAAACACACTGTGTGTGATGAACTACTAACCGTGGGTATCAAGTAAGGCATACTGTGTTGTTATATCTGTTACATTTGGTCAGAGCACACTAAAGAATTCTGGCTAGATATGTTCACATGTAGCACATTGTATGTTTTATATAAGGTATTTATACTTTGTCTTTTGAAAGTAATACATGGTTTGTTTTTCATTGTAGTTATTGTCCTCCTCTGGAACCAAACGAGATAAGTTACACAGAAACGCACTACACTTAATCATCTTTTGACTCTTTCTTTCTCGCCCAAGCAGTGCACCATGTGGTGACTGAGTATTTTTCATGTGTTGTAATCAATGTGAAATAAACGATGTTACCTTTTACGTTTAGTCAGAGCATATTCAACAAATGTGACCACATATTTGTTTTTGATCTGATGTGTACATTCATCCCTTGAATGTTATACACTTGTGTTTTTGATCCGATGTGTACATTCATCCCTTGAATGTTATACACTTGTGTTTTTGTCATCGTCATTACTGCCTGCTTTTGTCGCCACTACTACCTTTTAGAAGTGAAAGCATTTTTAATCAACAGTTTATGTTATTGTGATGAACAAATGAGAATTTTTCTATACACATAGCACGTCACAGTCACTGAGCTTCATCATCAATTATTGTGTCTTTATCTTCTTTTCTTCTTCTACCTTTATCCACCATTAAGGCAAGTGCCCTCAGCCGACTCACGCTAGGCCTTCCTATCTTTTGCTATCTCCTGCAGTTTTCTGTGTGTCATCCACATATTCATTTCAGTCACCAATTCAATTCTTCATGTTATTTTACTTCTCTCTCTCCATTTTTGTTTGCCCTAAGCATTCCAGAGAAAAGACTTTCCACTATAATTATATTATTTCAGGTGTTCTCACAGTGTCTTATCCAGCATCAGCATCTCCTCCTAACCTCTTGATTCACTGGAGTTTGTCTAGTTCATTCCCTTAGCTCCACACAGTGATTCTGTTATACCACTTAGTCCTTCTATTCTGTGCAGGTACCAGTTAATGGTGATGTTAGTTTCATTAGTACTGTTTTATTCGTTAGTTTTGTGCAATGTTTAATTTCTTTTCACTTCCACTAATTTCCTAGTGCAATGAAAGCTCCTCTTGTTTTCTGTATTCTTATTTTAATATCCATTCCCCATCTTTGTCTATATTGCTACCTAAATAGGTCTATGACTCTACCACTTGCAGTGTTTATATATATATATATATACATACCGACACCGCAAGGTACAAGAGGAACATGATGAGATGAGATATATAAGTGAACTTTTTTTCTGGTGCTATTAACTTATTTTATTACTAACAATTCTGCATAGCCAACAAATGCATCAGTAAATGTGACAATACATACCTGTATTCTGAACATCTGTAATCTTTGTCACATATGAGACTGACAATTCTTAGAAATGTCAGAATCCAGAAAATGGTTCCTGCATAAGTAGCCAATGCAAGGATTGATCCGGTCAATACTGGTGTGAACTCCTCTAAACCTGTATAGCCAGCTGTCAAGTCTAAAGTGCTTAAACTGTTTGAGTTGCCCTGTGAAGGAAAGAGTAGACCATTCAACCATTTACTTCATACTGTCAATTCTAAAATGCTTAAACTGTTTGAGTTGCCCTGTGAAGGAAAAAGTAAACCACTCAATCATTTACTTCATACCGTCAAGCCTAAAGTGCTTAAACTGTTTGAGTTGCCCTGTGAAGGAAAAAGTAAACCACTCAATCATTTACTTCATACCGTCAAGTCTAAAATGCTTAAACTGTTTGAGTTGCCGTGTGAAGGAAAGAGTAGACCATTTCAATCATTTACTTCATACTCTAAAATTCCCCACAGAACATAGTCATGTCACAGGTCCTTTGCAGATAATCACTCTTATCAAAGGAGTACAAATAAAAATAAAATACAACTAAGAAGCTTAACAAAAGGAAAAACACACACAAAGACAGATGAAAGTATCGGTCAAAGTCTTTGTCAACAGACAAGAAAAACGAAACAATAAAATACAGATACAGGAATACTTCATTTGACTTTTAAGTAGTCTGATTAACAAAACTAGAAACGGAAAACCCTTATCATCTGCTTATCATAGGTCACCAATCTTCTGCCAGTTCCACATCCAATACAGTTTCAGGCCCAAGATGCCTTTTATGTCCTTTGTTCACCTTTATGTCAGTCGACCCTTGCCTCTGTTTCCAAGAACCTTCTATTACTGTTATTTATAAAATCACCATGACATTTAATATGGCCAAAGTATCGAAGTCTCCAAGACACAACACTGCTTATGAGCCACCGACAATAAATGTCTCCTCCTTGTTTCACAGTATTCTAAGAATTTGTGGATGTGGAAAGCAAGGGGAAACTACCACACTATCTATTCTAAGACACTCATCATGATACCCCTATAAAACAAAAAACTTTATTAGTCAATCTCAACAGGCACCTGAGAGGATTAAGCCACATCACACTCCAGAGTATGCATTTTGCAAACATCTCTTAGAGACAGTCAAAGAATTCATGATAAGTATGTATCCAATCAGAGTGCTTTGGGGGTATCTATCCTCCGTAAGTTTATATATGCTGAGGACAGAGTACATAAGGGTGTGTCCTGACTGGTGTGACATCACTTATATTAGCCAGTAACACATACTCTGAACACTACACGCACCTAGCAACCACCCAAATAAGCCTCAGATCTTCTTTCTACATGTAGTCCAAGCCATGTGTGACATTGATGATCATGTCTGACCACAGCCATCTTTCCGTTATTGATGTTCCTCTATGCCTTGATATCACACTGTCCAACATCTTCTCTCTTGGTCTTCACCACCCTCCACCTTTCCCATTATCATGATGTACTTCAACTTTACCCTTCTCATAATGTGTCTAAAAGATGTGGACTGTCTTTTTTCTAATGCGAGTATTCAGTTTTCTTTTTGAGCTTTCACATATTTTTACTATGCTTTTTAACCATCTATGGTGTACTAATCATGGTGTTCTTCTGTAAAGCAACACCTCGGCAGCCTCCACCCTATTTCTCATTAGTCTCTCAATTGTCCCCGATTCATATCTGTACGCAGGTCCACATGGTCGAATGGGTAAGAACACGTGTTCTTAAACATCCGGTGTGCTGATGCCGAGGTAAGGGGTTCAGCCCCCCTCCGGACAGCTGGACTAAAATGCTGACCTGTCGTCCTTGACTTGAGGACGTAAATTACAAGTACCTCTGAAGTCGGAGTGGGTTCACCTGTTGGCGAGGGACAATGTTAATAGGGAAAGCTAATCTGCACACAAAATTCAGTCCATCACTACTATAAATAGTGTGTATGAACTACGCTTGAGTTCAAAGCGAGCGAGCGCCAAAACAAAAAGAAACATCTGTACATCAGGCTCGGCTTGATATTAGTCCTTAAGAAATCATCTCAGCTCGACTGACAAAGCTATACTGCACAGAATGTTCTTCATGTTGTGAAATGCTGCCATAGTAACTTCCATTATAATCTTCCATCTGCTATTATCAAAGTACCCAAATACTTCAATACAATGGCTTGTTTCAGACTAATTCTATTCACTTTTATCTTGCATTTGGGAAGACATTTTTCCTTTGTAATTAATTAACTTCTGTTTTTCTCTTATTCAGACCAAGACCTTTGTTTTGACTTTCTGTTGCAATTATAACTATCTTTATTGCAACTGTTTTAGCAATCAAAACTATGATCAGCATATCGCAAGTTAATTACATTATGCCCACCAACAGATATTCCAGGCATGTCTTGTGTGAATCTCATTAATTTGCTATACCTACTGAACAGATTAAATTGTATCAAATATCCCCGTCCAACATCTTGTTTAATGTATTGAAAAGTTCCCGTTTGGTTGCCAATATGTTTTTAAAAATTATTATTCTCATATCTATCTGTACCATCAATGTTTGAAGTTTCCAACATTCATAGTATTTCTAAATCTACTTTATCGAGGCTATATATAGGCTACTGACTTCAGTTGTTTACTCATTGATGCTAGTTCATAACCCACGTATAAATGAAACTCATCACACCATATACTGAACACATTTGTCTCATTTGTAATTACCTGAAAGAAGAAGAACGCCTGTCCCATCCACAGACAATACAATAAAATGTATGTGGGTCGCATACGAGATCTGATCACAACTGGTGTCATCATCTGCTCAACTAGTGACATCAGGGCCACTACAGCTATGTTGTGTGGCCGCAGAACAAGACACATGAAGCACAGGAATGTAGCTGTCACTCCCCTCAGTCGCTGGTGTCTGCTCAAACTGACTGTCTCTTCATCCTGCATTTTTCTAGAGGATGCAGGTAAACTACATTTTGATACAGAGCTAGCTTTTCTCCGTGGAGCTACGGATGTAGATGCTTGACTTGCTTCAAGAGGATGCTTGATCTTCTTTGGAACCTGACCTGCAACAAGATCTCTGTCACCAACATGACTGTGAGGAGCTTCTGTAGGACGTGAGAGTATTGGTACATATGCTGTTTTCTTTACATGAGAAGTCTGTCCTTCAATGGCAGACAATTTTTTCGGTGTCTGTTTTTCTTCATCTAGTTTGAAACAATTTGTAGGTAAAACGGATAAGACCAAGGTGACGACCATGAAGAAGAATGAAGCTCTGGCTTCCATGATTCCCCTGAAATATGTAGTAACTATGTTAATCACTTGTGGGTGGTACAGTGAATATTTTCAGTATACTCAACAACCTATATCCAACATAGGCTTACTAGAAAGAAAAAAAATCAGACATACACTTTTCCATCAGACTTAACACTGCTTCCATCAGACATAACACTATTTTCAATCAGACATACATTGCTATCATCAAACATACATCTCTGTACATCAGACATACAATGGCATCTGCAGAAAAAAAAATCACTAAGTAAATTAAAACAAAAAGGCTAATCAGAAATGTTCTAACCTCATTAAGTGACAACAGACTGTACTCTTGTCCTTATACTATTCTCTGTATTTCAAACAATTTTATTCTACTTTCAGTATTCACCACCTTAAGTTCAAAGCACTTCATGACTTCATAATGACCCTTGTTGTTTACAAGCCATGTAACCTGTGTACAATGGCCGTTCTGGCCACTTTTGGAACATAAGATATTTCTACAATTTGATATTTTTGCAAGCATGCCTAAGACATGTTGTGAATGCCTTGGACTGCAAGAGGAACCAACCGCAATTACCTGGAAAAGGCTAGTGAAAGTAGAACATTATATACATGTCAAAGACTTAGGAGAAAGCTCTAAGCTAAGGAGAGCTAAAATAGAGCTTAGGAAGAGGGCAAGTGACGTAACAGGATAGGAGACCAGACAGAAGAGACACCAATGCTATTAATAGCTATAACGGGACACACTTGTGTCAACAAGGAGGGCAACCAGTGCAGATAAGCTGGGGTTACCCGAAAGACTGGGGAACCCAGTTCACGAGATAGGACCAAGTAACTTTGGTCAACACAGCCCAGTGTCCAGCACGTAAACCAACGAACGCACGCTGAGCTAATTGCCTGTGGCTGAACACGCCACGCTCAGCGAGCTCAGACAGAGACCTGGACGGCGTAGGAATCAGACGTGTATCCGCTAGGGATACTTTGTTGTTGTTAAGGACAGTATAATAGTTATATAGTTTAGCTTAGCTTCAGTAGTTGTAATATTCATATCATCTCCTCATTCCATCTTATCCTCATCACATCCTATGATGTTTAATACCGTTGTGGTATTCCGCTCGTGGAGCTATTGTATGATCAGCTCCGAATAAAATTGTATCCTTTTGCAAATAATACGAGTTGTCACTTTCGTGTAGTGCAAAAGAAGGGAATCCTTGTATGCCTGTCGCAAGTGAGTTGCTGACAATACAACTATACGAAAGAGACAAACAGCGTTCTTTGGTTAGATAATGAGAGAAGGCGTAGAAAACATAGAGATGACTGGAAAGATCTGTGGTAGAAAATGCAGAGGCAGAACAAGAGAACTGATGCTGGATGAACTGAGACAGTCACATGGAGGAAGATCATTAATAATTGATCCACAACACCAAGGACTGAGATCTGTGGCACAAACACATGCGTCATTGGCAGGGCACACAATGGTGATGATGATGATGATGCCTGTCAGCCTTGAAAGACAACAGAAATGTACACCACACCACTACCTGACAAGAGAAAATAAACCATACAGTTTGTCCTTTAATGTTGTTTGTGCTCCAGTACCACCATATAAAGTATACGCACATTTGCTTTTCACACTGGACACTAGTTAACATTGCTTAATTTTTTTATTTTCTGCAAAGACAGCTTAAAAATGTTGCAATAAACACATTTTTTAAACAGAAAAACTTTGAATTACAAACACCTAACACATTGTGTAAGAACTTACACTGGATTTAACTGGAAACAAATATAACGAAGTCAAGTTGGCAAGACTACAGTCAAGTACTCAGAAGGAAAGAATGTGTAGAAGAAATCACTCAGAAACTTATCACATCTGCATATACCAATAACATTCTGTCCCTTCTTCTACCCTTCGTCATCCATTGGAGCATTGACTATCAACCACCTTGTGCAAGGCGTCCTGTCCTTTGCCATTTCCTTCAGCTCCTTTCATGTCTTCCCCATACAATTCATTTGTCTCTAATTTTCTTTTCCATGCGTTTTTAGGTCTCCCTCTATTTTGCAGGACTTGTTGCCGGCATCTGTGGCAAAGGTGTAGCAAATGTGTTTCACAATCCTGCATACCAGGTTTTAAATAAGCTACAGGTGATTTGGAAGCAGACGGCATGGCATTGATTTTTAACAATTGTATAAGTGTCAGTCATTAAAAATACAATGGCAAACTTTTGAAAATAAAATTGTCTAGAAAATCACAAACAGCCCAAAATGGAGGGGTTGATTGTGACATCCTGTAAAAGACATGCAGCTAACTTTATTTTGTTGGCCTGGATATCTAAAAACAGTTATTCTAACAATTAGAAATGTGAACAACAAAGAGTACGCACATCTGAACAAATCTTTAAGCTTGGAAAAGACTACAACCTCAGTGCTCGACAATCCCAATAAATAAGTGCACAATATTTCCTCAACTGTACTCAACAAAATGCAAACTGACTCACACTTATAGATTGAAGTTTTGCATACCACCTAAATGTATTAACCAGGTTGAGTCACAGGCTCAATTCGAAGTTCTGTTTGATCAGATCTCAAAGCTGCCACCAGCTTCTGCTGACCTGATTGAATGGGTAAAAGCCAAATTGATGGATATAGAACATCAATATCACATAATGCCATCCAAACAGAAATGCCCGTTAACCAAACAGCACATCATGGCTTTGAAATCACTACAAGCCAACAGCAACTTTTAATACTAAAACCAGACAAGATTTTTCACGTGACTATATAAGGAAAATTTAAGAATTTTTATCGGATCCAGCCAAATTTCAGCTAGATCTTAAAGCTAGCAACTTAGGAGACTTGGATGCAGAAGTGAGGACAGAAATTCGGCCACTGTTAGATAATAAATTCATCAGTGAGGTGACTGCAGCTACTCACCCCATGAGGGTCACAAACTGCCCAACTTTATTGCCTCCCTAAAATGCACAAATCCGGGGTACCACTGAGATCTATTTTATCTATGGTCAACTCTGCTCAACTCAAGATGATAAAATGGTTTCCAGATATTCTCAAACCAGTGAAACAATCATTAAACCCCTCAATATTAAAAGATTCATTTGAACTGGTAAAACTATTGAACACCACCAATCTTAAACAAAAATACATGCTGTCAATGGACATTGCGTCTTATTTCACCGTTCCTCTGGAAAAAACACTGAAGATAATCTGTGATTGCATAAAAGAGAAGAAACTGGAAAAACTACTACTACTGTCATTTACTGCCAATATAGTAAGTACCTTGCGGTGTATGGCAGGGGGGTCTTTGAGCCTGAGGAATTAAGGCCGCCTGGCTAGTGCAGTCGTCGCGAACTGTGCAGGTTAAGATTTTCTTTTTGCCCCAAGAGAAAATAATCCCACACCTTACCGAGGAGAATATGCACCAGACGAGACACTGCAAAATACGCCAGGCAATAAAATCATGCAACACATTATGTCTGACTTCCTAGAAATGTGAATACAGCTGCTTGAGTGACAGTGTAAACTAATGTACCTTGCTGATAGAAACCACGAGGATGGAAAGAACAGGCTCCCCCCGGCCACACGATACAGGTAAGCCGTGCTCAGAGTCAAGTTGACTGACATGCTTTGGACACGTTTCAGGTGCCGTCCTTGTGATGCACCAATGATCATCATGGAGAAGACTGCAACCATGGAGAGGTACATCTTGTTTTCAGAGCTACAAAAAAAAAAATACAATATATAAATTGCTTTATTGGTTAATTGTTTTTAAAAAAATCTAATATGCCAAAAGTCTTCTACTATAGTTGTTCAAGCATTCATGTTTACAAACTCTGAACTTTCTTTACAAGAACTGAAAAAGAACATTATTCATCATTATTTCCCTTCGCTTGTCTCCTGGTCTGATGGACATGTGTTCAACAGATGTTTTCAATTGACCTGGTCCCAGGTCAACCCAGCCTTAATTGGGTACCAGGAGATGACCTGGAAAGTAAAAGTGGCGGGGCGTGATACTGACCACATCACCCATTGAGTGCCGATTGGTGTATACGGGTATATATAACATCAACATCTCTTATGAAGCAAATCTTTGACATTGTCGTTCGGGATAATTTACCATTATTATTGTCTTTTAATGGTAAATTATTTCAAACGACAACTAGCCAAAAAACATTCCCATATGTATGGCACGTTACGACTTCCTTGGGTATTTATAATGCCCATGTTAAACATTGCTTCAGTGAGTCATGTATTACTGATTATTTTTCATGCATTTTAATGCTTATTGTTCTTTTGTTGTCAAAGATTTGCTTTATAAGAGATGCTGAATGAAAGAATGTATGAGAGGAAATAGAAAAGAAGGGCAGAATGTCAGACGGGGATGCGTGCTCAATTCTAAACCCTTTGAAAATAAAGATTTCCGTTCGTTGTTCAGCAAATGAACTGTGTATAGAGCTACCTGGAAGATGTGCATATAATGTATTCTGTTGTGCATATATTATGCACTAAAAAGACAGCAATAAAGACATGGTGTTCATTTACTGTTGTATGAAATGGCCACAGTTAGATACTGCAAAGAGAAAAGGTGGGACTAATCAAACACCATTTTTCAAGATACCAGGCATCTCTCTGAGTTTTAACTACAGTAAAAGGGCATACACCAAAATCTAAAAGAAATTGTGTAACAGAAGTAGGGTATTAGAGTTTGGTGGGAAAAGACTACAGCACGATTGAGCATCGGGGGAGAATGGGAAGAAAGATGCTCAAGTCGTGACGTAGTTAGTTGTCAGGGGGCAGTCAAGATCAGGGCTTGGAACTGGAAGGACGCCA
Organism: Cepaea hortensis; assembly: GCA_963921405.1. NCBI lineage: Eukaryota > Metazoa > Mollusca > Gastropoda > Stylommatophora > Helicidae > Cepaea > Cepaea hortensis. The sequence continues at coordinate 75,010,814 of OY992885.1, read as the reverse complement.
TATTTGTAGAAGTTGTCATACCATGGAAATAAACCTTATTTTATATGAAACCAACAGTCTTTCTTAGTTCTTCACACTGTTACAGGACGAATTTTGGTGCCCACGACTCAGGATTCGAGCCTGGTACAACGCGAAGTCTCAAAATGCTGTCTACTGAGTAACAACGCGGAGTCTCAAAATGCTGTCTACTGAATAAGATCGCGGAGTCTAAAAACGATGTCTACTATATAATACATCGAAGTAGCTCAAGATCCTTGGTCCGTTTGTGTCGATCGCCAGAAACAGAATTTCGGCACGGTTCTAAACAAGTATTGAACATAAAAAAAAGCGCAGTTGGAAAAATGGCCAATAAGTTAACTGTGAAAAGTACAGCAACCAAAAGCCCGGCCAGGGGTGGTTGTCTGTTAGTCTTTTTCAAGACTTGATATTAAAATTTAATTGGCGTCAAGAAAAGGTTGAAGACCAACTTGCCATCACAGCTTGCGGCGCCTGCGATTGTCATCAAACCGGCGAGCATCAACTGTAAACACCATCCTGGCGGTTCCTTTTGTCTCGAGCGAACGGGAGTTTTGCTGAAGGTCAAGCCAGTTTAATCGTTGTCTTGAGCGAGCAAGAGTTTGCTGAAGGTCAGTCCAGTCTGATCGTTGTTGCAGTTGAGCAAGAATTTTTCAATAGCACAATCAAGACGGCAGCTAAATACCTCATTCTTTCAATGATTGACCTATATTTTTTGGACGCAGTCAGACTATCTTTGGGCTCCACTGCAAATGAGAGCCGCTAGCTGATCATTTTGTCGTGCCCTATCGAGGCCTGTGAAGTTTTGTCGTGCCCTATCGAGGCCTGTGAAGTTTTGTCGTGCCCTATCGAGGCCTGTGAAGTTTTGTCGTGCCCTATCGAGGCCTGTGAAGTTTTGTCGTGCCCTATCGAGGCCTGTGAAGTTTTGTCGTGCCCTATCGAGGCCTGTGAAGTGTTGTCGTGCCCTATCGAGGCCTGTGGAGTACAGTCGTGCCTATCGAGCCCAATTGAGCATTTTTGGTCCTTACTGGAGCCGCTGTCTACTGTTCTTAAACTCAGTGGACAGAGACATAGACGCCAAGGACTTCATTTTCGGTTGGAAAGATAACCTCAACAAGAAAAAGGGTAACATATTTGATATTAGATAGAAAATAATTGAATTCCAGGAGGACGATAACATCCTTTAGTTAATTAATTTAGATATTAATAAGAATTGGTTGTTTGTTTGCTTGTACAAGTATAAATATTTTAACATGACAGAACAGGATTCATTGGCAACAACAGGCAGACCCAACACAGTACAGTAGAGAAACATACGAGTTTTTTTTTCCAGATACCAAGGAATATGCAGAAGAAGAAGTAGAAATATTGTTTCAAGTCTGATAGAAATCACAAAGAACTTAATATGAATTACTTATATGCAGAATTACAACGTGTTAGTACATGGTTGGGGGAATTAAGGGAGGCAGTTAGTGAAGTAGAGAATTTTGTGGAAACGTTGAAGTATAGAACGACTAGACAAGACCCTTATAGATTTATGGTAGACTACAATGGAGTAAGAAAGAATAACAGGAGACAGCCACTGCTTAATAAAGACAGAAGACAATATAGTTATGACGAACCAAGGCCTAATGGTTATGGGGTAGAAGACGATGAGAACAGACGTAATGGTGAAAGGTCGGACTGGTATAGTTGTTATAAATACAAAAATGGGCGTGAGAGAAACCTTTCAAGGAAATCATGGGACTGGCCCTCTCACAGTGCAACCGCTAGAAAAAGACGTAACGACTGGTTTGAAAAGAGACAAAGACAATATTTGAAGTCAAGATCAGGGCCTGGAACTGGAAGGACGCCATATTTGTAGAAGTTGTCATACCATGGAAATAAACCTTATTTTATATGAAACCAACAGTCTTTCTTAGTCCTTCACACTGTTACAATTGTAATCATCTAAATCATGAGAAATTGCATTGTAATTTAATAAAAGTTTAATGCAATAATGTACTTATAGTCTTTCCTTTTTTCTCCCATGGTGCAGAAGCCTCTTACAATTTATTTTTATTCATGTCGGAGGTGACATAATTTGTTGAATTCAGGCCAGTTATAAGAGGAGGGTGTGAGGAATATTGTTGCATGAAGTTTGAGATAATGTTCAATAAACGCAGAATATATTGCATGCGTTGGCTGAAATATTTATCAGCAGATGAACTTAAAAAATATAGAAATCAAATGGCATGCAGGAATATGTCCATCTGTGCTCCTCAGCATGGAACATGATGACAGAGTTCAGGCAAAATTCATTCCCATCATATCTCTTAGGTGTTCCTATTAAATCTGCTGTGTTACATTTGATTTTTTTAAAAACATAGCCTCCAAACTGCAGCAAATACACACATTTTAAATATCAAATTGTAAACTGAACTAGTTAAACAAATCTCTACATGTATTTTAGCAAATATCAGAACATTTATCCAGAATTTTTGTCCATTCTAGTACAGCGAGACAAATATTGCAAAATTAGATAGTATCTTTCCTATATAGCCATCCTAGGCAAAGTGTGATTCTAATTTGTACATTTTTTTTTTACATATAACATACAGATAAAATAGCACATTTTGTTTGATTCTTATTTTATCTTCTGCTGTATTCAATCTTCTGCATTCTTATTATCATACCAATATACGCCCATTTAAAAAAAAAATTTTTTGATGTTGCATATCCCTTGTAGGACATTGCAGTCAACACCAGCATTTTTCAGCTGCTGTAGATGAACTAGGTAAGTTTTTATGTTCATTAGTTTGCCAAGCTTTCATAACGACCGGCTCCCATACCAACACGTTATAACACAACGCTACATGGTCTGCTGCACAAATCAGTCGCGGCTGCGTTTCCAACGCCTGGTAAGCGGCTCACGAACCGCGTTCACAAGTCTTTGGCCACAGAGATACACAAATTATGTTCAATCATCTACATAAATATTTACAGATTACACATACAATCAGTCACTTCACAGACATATTACATACCGAATAAGCCAATCTCCAAAATCTGGGACATCAACCCACTTGTTGCCAGTTTGGTTCCATCGCCTCAAAATCCTCAGCAAAACAAGCACACAAATTATACTGGCAGAGATATGCAGAAACTCTGTGAAACTTATAATGTCTACATTTCCTTTGGAGTCTGCTCTCTTTGGTTTGTCAGATTCTCCTGGAGATTTTTCTGCATGCAAGCAATTTACTAGCTCCTTTTCTAATGACGTATAATTGTGTGATCTTGCTGGCAAATGGCTAGGTTCTGCTGCATCACTACAAGAACAATTACTAGGAGTCATGTGACACACTTGCATATGTTTGAAACTTTCAGGCTGAACTGATTCTATACTGAAACTGTTATTAACATCATCTTCACAATGTTTAACTTCTGCATATTTGTTATGGCTCATGTCAAGTGTATTTTTAATGATGCTTGTACAATGTTTGTTTCTGTAACCATTAAGTAACAAAGTGATTGTTTGAACCAGCAGCAGCAGATGTACTGTTGTTGTCAGGAAGTACAATGTCTGGTGCTCCTCCTCTACAAAGCTGCTAGAAACCAGCGTGAATGTGTGCACAATTGTTCCAACAAGAAGAAATGCTTCCACAAAATTAATTTTTTCTATCCAAGACTGGAATAAAACATTTTAAAAAGTGCATTTAATCATACATTACTTATAATAATTTGTACTGTATAGAACAAGTGATAATTGTTATACATGTTATAGAAAAACATTTCAGGAGACTGCCAAAGGCTTTACTACATTAGTTTCACACATCACGCATGTGCCAGATTGTTGATTACAACTTGTTCTATACCTAGCAATTGCAATGTTCAACAATGACTTTGAACAATGATTGATAATTTCCTGAATTCATTTCTATAGACGGTGGAGAGATAATATATATACAGACCTACAAGCACTTGGAATCAACGACTGGCAAGAGAAGGTCAACCAGAGAGACGAATGGAGACGGATTGTATCTGCAGCAAAGAACCTCAACGGCTCGAAACGCTGAAGAAGAAGAAGAAGAAGAAGAAGAAGAAGAAGAAGAAGAAGAAGAAGAAGAAGAAGAAGAAGAAGAAGAAGAAGGAGAAGAAGAAGAAGAAGAAGAAGAAGAGAATTTCTATAGCAATGGCTGTCATTTTCTGAAGGCAACTGCTATAATTTGGTCATAGTGGCAGTAAATGTTCAAATCTATGGTGACCAGCTTGCTATGTAGTACTTCATACTTAGTGATATTATCTAACTGTACTCTGGTTCTTTAAGTGTCTGGTCTGGAGCAGACATCAACAATCACGATTCTCCAATCCACTGAGACAGGAAGTTGATCATCTCACCTCCTAATACTGAGTCCTAGCATTGATTAATGCTGGTCATGTTACAACCTTACAGAAGCATACACAGTTATTCACAACCTAACAGACCAACAGTGAGCTGCAACAGTGCAGTGGCTTGCACGTTTGCCCATCATACCAGTAGTCCTGTGTTCTTCTTCTTCTTCTGCGTTCATCCGGAGTTTCTTTTTTTCGGACGTGGCTGCGTTGTGCCTGTTTACAGCAGAGCTGCATTCTTGCGCCGTTAGGCCGACACATCCGACTTCTGCGGGCATTTGTTGACCGGGTTAACCTTCCCGGTTGTCCTGTGTTCAATCCCCCACTGATACAGATTCTTTATATTGACCTGGGCTCCCAAGTCAACCCAGCCTTAGATGGGTGCTAGGAAATGTTCCAGAAAGTAAAAGCAGCCAGTGTGGTACTGACCACATCCCTAACTGAGTGCTGATTTGTATATCAACTAACACCATCGACCCAGTCAACCTCCAGATGTGTACATGATCCTTGACTTTACATACCAACAATTAAATGGCAAACATGTTGTCCAGATTCCTTATTTAATTACAACAATGTTTAAAAGATAGGCATTTTAATTACAACAATGTTTAAAAGATAGGCATCTATTCAGTCTATATAATCATCAGCCTGGCTCAGTCACTTGATGGCTACCATGTTGTGGCATTACAATGAGGGGGCTTCAGAATACAAATGTCATTATAAAGCCCAATTTATGCTACATGACTTGGCTCCAAGTTGGAGAATGAAAACATTGATTGCTCATCCTTACAAGCTGTAACCTAAAATGTGAAGTCCCTGGCGCCCCCCCCCCCCCTCTCCCCCCAAATCTCCTATTAATTTTCCTGTATGATTTTGGAAACTAACCATACAACTGTCATTACTATTCTGACTTACTTTGTGAGAATAAACAACACTGAGAATATAGTTATAATGTCTCCCAGGATTTCCCTGGCAATAATTATTCCTATCAGAATTACACACAGTTACAATAACACATATTTAACAAATCTGTTGGAAAGCACATAACTACATGTGAATATAAATGTTACAGATTAATATTAAAAATTCACTGAACAAGAACGAGAATAAACATATCTAAACAAGAACTCAATACTGAAGAAGAGTGGTTATTATGACAAACAAACAAAGAGAAAATTGAATATTTTGGACATGTAAAACGACATGAACGTCCATGTAGGGAAGTGTGACAGGAAGGCAGAGATGATGAAGACCACAATGTAGATGGATTCAAGATGTGATCATTTACACATGACAGCAATAGAGGCAGGACATCTAGAGTATAAATAGAGAGACATTTCACAAAACTGTTTTGGAGGCAAAGTTCTGCATAGGATAGGCCAAAGCCAACGAAGATTAATAAGCCAACACAGAACTGGTGTCATTAGCCGCTACAGGCTGCAGGATTTTCTTAAGAGGGGATCCAAGCACTTATGGACTGAATGGTTCCATGTGCAAAGAGGAAGATCTGTCGACTAACTAACTAACTAACTAAGGATAAGCCACTGGATGATGATGATGATGATGATGATGATGATGATGATGATGATGATGATGATGATGATGATGAGATAAAGATGGAGATGAAGCCTTGCCTGGTATTGCCTTGTGAGTGATACACATTGAGGTACTTCAGTCAGTATTGACAGCAGACATATGACAAATATTGCTCCAACACACAGCTGAATTGCAGTGCTTGTCTGTGTGGTTTGACACATCAATTCACTAGGAATACCAACAGCTGAAAACAGATCAGGTTTATTCAAGAAACATTGTTAGTGTTACCATGACGAGGGATAGACTATATGCAAAGTCAGTTATGCAGTACCTCAGCTTACAGACAATAAAGCTTGCCATGTGTTACCTGGACACTTAAGGGAAGCAAATAGTAACACTGTAACCACAATGCCATGTTGCATGTTACCTGGACACTTAAGGGAAGTAAATAGTAATACTGTAACCACAATGCCATGTTGCATGTTACCTGGACACTTAAGGGAAGTAAATAGTAATACTGTAACCAACAATGCCATGTTGCATGTTACCTGGACACTTAAGGGAAGCAAATAGTAACACTGTAACCACAATGCCATGTTGCATGTTACCTGGACACTTAAGGGAAGCATATAGTAATACTGTAACCACAATGCCATGTTGCATGTTACCTGGACACTTAAGGGAAGTAAATAGTAATACTGTAACCAACAATGCCATGTTGCATGTTACCTGGACACTTAAGGGAAGCAAATAGTAACACTGTAACCACAATGCCATGTTGCATGTTACCTGGACACTTAAGGAAAGTAAAGAATAATAACACTGTAACCACAATGCCATGTTGCATGTTACCTGGACACTTAAGGGAAGAAAATAGTAATACTGTAACCACAATGCCATGTTGCATGTTACCTGGACACTTAAGGGAAGCAAATAGTAACACTGTAACCAACAATGCCATGTTGCATGTTACCTGGACACTTAAGGGAAGTAAATAGTAATACTGTAACCAACAATGCCATGTTGCATGTTACCTGGACACTTAAGGGAAGCAAATAGTAATACTGTAACCAACAATGCCATGTTGCATGTTACCTGGACACTTAAGGGAAGCAAATAGTAATACTGTAACCAACAATGCCATGTTGCATGTTACCTGGATACTTAAGGGAAGCAAATAGTAACACTGTAACCACAATGCCATGTTGCATGTTACCTGGACACTTAAGGAAAGTAAAGAATAATAACACTGTAACCAACAATGCCATGTTGCATGTTACCTGGACACTTAAGGGAAGTAAATAACAGTAACACTGTAACCACAATGCATGTTGCAAGAGGTGGCTAATGACGGTTACATGGGACTGGTACCCCATCCTGTAGAAGACTTGAGCTGCAAAATCCAACAAGTTGATTGATGGCCTTGGCTTTAGTGGGGATAAATGACAGAAGAAAAAGAAACAGCACAGGATGAGGCCAGTTTCTTCTTCTTCAAAATCTTCTCTTTTGAGAGAAGTGTATCAGGCCTAGTTATGCACCTCAGAGGTCAGGGTGTTTGTGTCAAGTGCAGTGAGAACTGAGGAGCAGCACATATACAAGGTGGAGAAGTACAATGACATGGTCACAAGTCTGAGACAGGAAGGGTAAATGGACAGGATATTCACCAAAGAAGTAGGCACAAGAGGCCTAATCTCCAACTTTGTGTACGATGTGTTTAAGCAGCTAGACATAAAGGAACAAGCAAGGACTCGGGCACAAAAATAACTGTGTAAGTTGACAGAAAAGGGTGCTGACTCTGGAACAATTGGAATGTTGAGTGGGATAAATCACTGTAGTAAAATGTTCACGTTTCAGTCTGCAAGTCAAATTATATCATGTCCAAAGTCTAACATCGAAGCAAGCAAACAATCTCCCATCTAAGATCTGGAACTTTTACTGTCTCATGTCCACTTCATAGCTATCCCTCCAAATGTGTGCAGTGCACTTGAGACTGGGACTCTGCAATGTTGTCGAAACACCATAGCAGTCACCGAGAATAAGGAATGTCAGATGAAGTCCAACTTCCGGCAAAGTTGATTATGGTGGTGTAAGTCGTCTTGCGAGGGCCACATTCTGCAGGAGAGATGGGGTGAGGGCTGGGTGAGCCAAAGCCTACAACCATGTAGCCCAAGGAAGAGTTGGTTTTCTAGGGGGTGAGTGGGAGTGCAGTTCCTAGAGCCATGAGCGAGGTTGCAGAAGCCAACATAGCTGTAAATATGTCTACTGGTGCATAGACAATGACAGAGGCAAACAGCTTGGGAAGAAGCTGGCATCTCACAGTCGAAGGTGCTAGGATATGTGTGAGGACATGAAGCACCAGGTACACAATGTTCTCCTCCCTGAAGACAGGGTGGCTTGGGAGCAGACACAACACCTCTCTTCTTATTATAAGACCAAAGCAGACCGTTCGTCTTTTTTGTATTGTCTCTTGTGCATTGTTGCATGTAATGTTCTACTTTCAGTAGCCTCTTCCATGCAATCATTGTTAGCTACTCTGACAGTTTAAGGTATTCGTAACATTCATCTCAGATACCCTATCTCTGCTGCCTCCAAGTGCTTCCTAATGCGTTTGTTCATATTCCAAGATTCATTGCCACACAGTAGAACATGTGCGGTAGAACATTTTAATATGCTTTTTTCCCCTGACATTCAACAAAAATGACTTATTACATAAGATATTGTTTATTGTCTGAAATGCAGCTTTAGCTTGGCTTATTCTGACATTAATGTCTTTGCTTCCATTAAAGGCCGCAGTAACATACGGATGGCACGGACCTTAAATGCACATGAAATAACTTCCTTCAAGCAAGTTGAAATGACAGACAACACTTTGGATGTTATTTTTATTAATTAATTTGCAGCAGACAGCAAAGATATGCCATGCTGAACATAGTTTAACATGTTTCACTCATTCTATACCATGCAATTAATTATACGTTGAAAAATGACTCAGACTAGATGCTGTTTGTTCTCTTGACCCATTCTTTATGAAAAAAACACTCAACATGTTCACTGATAACTCCAATCTTTACTACTTTATAAAGAAAGCAGTCTTATGATAAACTAGTTGGTAACTAGCAAATGTATAGTGACTTGCTTGCTATAGAATTAGATACCCCTCTGCCGTGCGTCCACCTTGACGAGGTAGAGGGGCTTGCACGTTCCAATGACCCCAAGAGCTATGCCGACGGTAGCACAGCTACTGGTAGGGTCACCCATGTCGGACAGGTCAAGGGAGAGGGACCAGACGAAGAGACGTACAAACCTGCTGCCTTGTAGGTAGACTGGGGACAGTCAAAGGCTAGGGAAAGCATCCCGAACAAATGCTTGTCGAAATCGGATGTACTGAGCCACAGGCTTGACAAAGAAGTGCAACGTAACTTTATCATTTCATGATGCCACAGATGAAAATTAATCGTTATGGTGCTAATCCCGTGAAGTCCCATCAGGCGGTGATAGTGCCGGGCCCCCTGCCTCGAGGGGGTCCACCCATGACTACTGGTGGTCACCTTCCCCTGTGCTGTGAAGTCAAGGCACAGAGGAGTAGGTTAAGAGCTATTGACCAAACACCCCGGACTCTCAACATACTACAATGGAATGCCGAAGGAGTTTATAACAAGAAAGCCTCCCTAACACAGCGTCTTCATAAAGATAGAATAGATGTGGCATGCATTCAAGAGACACACCTCAACGCCAATCGCACATTTTCAGTCGAGGGATATCAGGCCACACGTTTCGACCGCGAAGGACACAAAGGAGGAGTTGTAATACTTACACGAAATAAAATACCTTGCAGCGAAGTATCTGTGATCTCTGACAACCAAACGGAAATTATAGGTGTTGATATAATGATAAAGGACGTGAAAATAAGAATTTACAATCTGTATAGCCCAGCAGATAAGGATCTTACACTCTCAAACATGAAAATAACTGACACAAATTGCATTGTTGTCGGAGACTTTAATAGCCGCTCAGAAAGATGGGGATACCCAGATACTGACAAAAGAGGAGATGAAGTGGAGGACTGGGAAGACTCAAATCTCCATCTACTCAACAAAGCGGATGACACACCGAGCTTCTACTCCAGAAGATGGATTACCACTTCTACTCCAGACTTAGCTTTCTGCACAGGAGACATCCTCCACAAAATCGATCGCCATGTGCTTGACCAATTAGCAGGTAGTGACCACAGACCAATCAAGCTTGTAATAAATATGGAGTATGTTCCACAGGAGCAAAAGCTTTTGCCCCGCTGGAATTACAAACGAGCAGATTGGGACAGATTTTCCATACTAACAGACAAATATTGTGAAAACATAAATACACGATATGGCAACATGAAGCAAATGGTGGAAAGTCTAAACAGAGCAATAATACAGGCGGCCACTGAGTCTATTCCAAGAGGAGCGAGGAAAAATTACAAACCATACTGGACTGAGGAACTACAAATTTTGGAGGACAAAGTTGAAGATGCTAGGAAGACCGCAGAGAGAGAACAAACAACTGAAGCGAACATCTCTCTCAAAGCCATCTCAGCAAAATATAAAAGAACAGTAAATCAAACAACAAGAGATTGTTGGAGGAAAAAAACAGAAAACCTGAATTTTGACAGGGATGGAAACAAACTATGGAAACTAGTGAAAGCCATGAACAATGAAGGACCTAGAAACAAACAAATAACAATTAAACAAGGAAATGCCTTGCTTACAGGAAAAAAGGCTGCAAATGCACTAATGGAACACTATGCCAGTGCAAACCACATTGATATTACAGCCGAACAGAAGAAAGCAATCAAAGATAAACAGATACATCATAGATATACAGAGACAGCAGCAGAATATATGATGGCAAATCTAACAATGGAAGAAATGGAACAGGCAATGAATACCCTAAAAAAGAAGACATCACCAGGAAAGGATGGAATCACAAATGAAATGCTAATAGGACTAGGCACTAAGGCAAAAAAGAAACTACTAGCAGTCCTAAATTACAGCTGGAAGAGGGGAATAGTCCCACAGGCATGGAAGGAAGCTATACTAATACCAGTCCCAAAGAAAGGAAAAGACCTGGAAGAACCAAATGGCTATCGACCTATCAGTCTTCTTAGCTGTGTAGGAAAATTAATGGAACGCATTATCAATAGCAGGCTAACATGGCATCTGGAAGAAAACCAACTCTTAACACCTCACCAAGCAGGATTCAGAAAGTACAGATCCACTGAAGATCAAATAACCTGTATAGCTCAGGAAATAGAGGATGCCTTCCAAGAGAAAAAGCACACACTAGCGGTCTGGATAGATTTAGAAAAAGCATTTGATAAAGTATGGAAGGAAGGACTGAAAGTAAAACTGCAAAAAATGCATGTTTGTGGGAAAATGTACAAATGGATCAGCCACTACCTTGAGAACAGAACTGCCAGGACAAAAGTACAAGGACAAACCAGCAAAATGATGCTGTTGGAGCAAGGTGTCCCCCAAGGAGGAGTTCTTTCACCAACATTATTCCTAGCATATATAAACGACATCACGGAAAATTTTCCAGCCAGTGTACACACATCATCCTTTGCAGATGACCTAGCCATATGGACATATGAAGAATATATTAGTACAGCTAACAGCAGAATACAGCAAGCCCTATTAGCGCTAGAGGACTGGTCAAAATCATGGCTAGTGAAGATAAGTGAGGAGAAAACAACATGCACAGTATTCTCCCTCTCAACTAAAACTCAGCAACCTAAGCTGGCATTGAATGGAAAAATATTGCGCCATGAAGAAAATCCAAACTATCTAGGAGTCACCTTTGATCGTCGCCTGACATGGAAGACACAGGTTGAGAAAAATCGAACAAGAGCAAGGCAAAGAATGGCAATCATGAAAAAGCTTGCTGGTACAACGTGGGGAGCAGATGAGAAAGTTCTCAAGAAGTTATATACTGGACGGGTGAGGCCAGTACTGGAATATGGCATTGCAGCTTGGGCAACAGCAGCTAAGTCAAACTTTAACAAAATAAGCAGAGTCCAAAATTAAGGAATGTGAATCATAACTGGAAGCCTGAAGACAACGCCTATTAATGAACTAGAAAAGATCACTTGTTTACAACCAATGCAGGATAGAAGAGATAGCAGAGCCCAGCAACAAGCTGAAAAATTTAGAAGATTGACAGACCACCCTATGTATAAAAGGTTTAGTGGTTTTGGAAAGGGAAGACTGAAGCGTAGCAACTTTGTAGAAACTGCAAAACGAAAGATTAGGGCAGATCCCATACTTAACATATCAACAGTCAAACTCATTTACAATGCAGACAAGTTCCCAGCTTGGAGACAGCAGCTACTGCCTGAGATGATAGAAAACATTCCTGGTATTGAGAAAAAGAACACTCAGCATGAAACCGAAAGAAGAGAAATAACCCTAAACTACATAAAAGAACATTATCCAAGCAGCAATTGGACCCATGCATATACAGATGGATCAGCCAAAAATTCAGTAGAGAATGGAGGAGGAGGAATTCTCCTAAATTTAAAAAATGGAGTGAAAAAACACATTCAGTGGCAACTGGAAAGTTTTCAAGTAACTTCAAAGCGGAGGTAGAGGCTCTGAAAACTGCAGCAGAAATGCTCTTGATGGAGGAAAATAAAGAGATGCAAATAGCTATCTTTACAGATGCAAAGTCAGCTGTCTCAATACTGAAGAGCAATAACAGCACAGAAATAGCTGACCTAAGAGCAGCACTCCATGGTCTATGCCAGAAATCCAAAAAAGTTGTAATACAGTGGATCCCATCACATTGCAGTATACCTGGAAATGAAGAGGCTGACAGACTGGCAAAAGAAGGCGGACGACTACCACAGCCTGACATAGACATAACCTATAATGAGGCAAAGAGGTTGATAAAAAGCACTTATAGAACCAAATGGGAATCAGAGCATCCAGGCCACCAGAAGGATGATGCATATTACAAACTCGACCGAAGAGAACAAGTAGCAATCTTCAGACTCCACACAGGACACAACAGGTTGAAATACCACTTGTTCAACAAACTAAAGATAGGAGATACAGATGAATGTAATTGTGGAACTGGTAAAATGACAGCTAAACATTTGCTGCAAGAGTGCCCAATATATGCAGAACAGAGAAAGATATTTTTGCCCACACCTGCTTCATTCGAGGACAAGCTCTATGGAGATATCAACAAGCTCAAGTCGACTGCAGCTTACTTTAACTGTATTCAGATTGACATTTAAATGTACATGAAGAAGTATTTAGACTGCCACACTTCATTACCACAGGCATGTCGGTTACACAAGCCTCCCAGAGGCATGAAATGGAATATTGCTTGGATAGCAAATCCATTTCGTGGAAAGTCCGAATCGAAAGCTCACTGTGTGGGCTTCAAAAAAGGTGGAAAAAGTGTCCTAGTGGCACAAAATGGAATATTGCTTGGATAGCAAATCCATTACGTGGAAAGTCCGAATCGAAAGCTCACTGTGTGGATGTCATCTGCAAACTGCATTCTTCTGGCTTCTGGAAGAACAGCCTATGGTGAACGGAAGGCCCAATATACGGAAGTGAGGCTAAGCAGCCATGTGCAGGACGTGACGATTCCTTGGGTGAGCCCAGTACCAGAGCGGTGTGTGATGGCTCTGCAATTATGGAAGCCTCCTTGGATGGCGGGGAATGCCCATGGTCTGCCCCTGCCTTCCCTTGAGGGCCGACCAGGATGCCTTTGGCTGTTCTATATGGGCCAGCTGGGATGGGAGATAACACCACAACAGTGAGAGTCTAACGTCCTAAGAAACCCCCGGGAAGGTTAACCCGGTCAACAAATGCCCGCAGAAGTCGGATGTGTCGGCCTAACGGCGCAAGAACGCAGCTCTGCTGTAAACAGGCACAACGCAATCACGTCCGGAAAAAAACTCCGGATGAACGAAGAAGAGGAAGAATTAGATAAAGTGTACCGGAAATGTGTCAACATTTTACCAAGATTTATGTTTGGCATAGAATGAGATAAAGTGTACAGACAATGTGTCAACATTTTACTAAGATCTATGCTTGGCATAGAATGAGATAAAGTTGTCAGACAAGATATCAACATTTTAGTGAGATTTCTGCTTGGCACAGAATGAGATAAAGTGTACAAACAAAATGTCAATATTTTACTGAGATTTCTGCTTGGCATAGAATTGGATAAAGTGTACAGACAAGATGTCATCATTTTACTGAGATTTATGCTTGGTATTGAATGAGATAAAATTCATAGACAAAATGTCAACATTTTAGCAAGATTTAAGATTGGCATAGCATGCCATCCATATCACAGGCATGTTAACAAAGTTGATAGCGAACTGTGCTGATAACGCATGAGCACAGTTGGACGTTCGTTCGACATATGGGCCCATCCCCTGCAAAAGTGAGGTAAAGACTGGCCACCTATTTCTCCACACATTCAGGCTTACAAACTGATGGTGCCGTAACATCACAGACCCATAGCAGAAAACTGCTCTGGGCACATTATTTTTTTTATCATAGAATGAGGTAAAGTGTGCAGACAAGATGTCCACATTTTACTGGGACTTCTGATAAGCATAGAATGAGGTAAAGTGTACAGACAAGATGTCCACATTTTACTGGGACTTCTGATGAGCATAGAATGAGGTAAAGTGTACAGACAAGATGTCCACATTTTACTGGCACTTCTGATGAGCATAGAATGAGGTAAAGTGTACAGACAAGATGTCCACATTTTACTGGGACTTCTGATGAGCATAGAGTGAGGTAAAGTGTACAGACAAGATGTCCACATGTTACTGGGACTTCTGATGAGCATAGAATGAGGTAAAGTGTACAGACAAGATGTCCACATTTTACTGGGATTTCTGATGAGCATAGTGAGGTAAAGTGTACAGACAAGATGTCCACATTTTGCTGGGACTTCTGATGAGCATAGAGTGAGGTAAAGTGTACAGACAAGATGTCCACATTTTACTGGGACTTCTGATGAGCATAGAATGAGGTAAAGTGTACAGACAGGATGTCCACATTTTACTGGGACTTCTGATGAGCATAGAGTGAGGTAAAGTGTACAGACAAGATGTCTACATTTTACTGGGACTTCTGATGAGCATAGAGTGAGGTAAAGTGTACAGACAAGATGTCCACATTTTACTGGGACTTCTGATGAGCATAGAGTGAGGTAAAGTGTACAGACAAGATGTCAACATTTTACTGGCACTTCTGATGAGCATAGAATGAGGTAAAGTGTACAGACAAGATGTCCACATTTTACTGGGACTTCTGATGAGCATAGAATGAGGTAAAGTGTACAGACAAGATGTCCACATTTTACTGGGACTTCTGATGAGCATAGAATGAGGTAAAGTGTACAGACAAGATGTCCACATTTTACTGGGACTTCTGATGAGCATAGAATGAGGTAAAGTGTACAGACAAGATGTCCACATTTTACTGGGACTTCTGATGAGCATAGAGTGAGGTAAAGTGTACAGACAAGATGTCCACATTTTACTGGGACTTCTGATGAGCATAGAGTGAGGTAAAGTGTACAGACAAGATGTCCACATTTTACTGGGACTTCTGATGAGCATAGAGTGAGGTAAAGTGTACAGACAAGATGTCCACATTTTACTGGCACTTCTGATGAGCATAGAATGAGGTAAAGTGTACAGACAAGATGTCCACATTTTACTGGGACTTCTGATGAGCATAGAGTGAGGTAAAGTGTACAGGCAAGATGTCCACATTTTACTGGGACTTCTGATGAGCACAGAGTGAGGTAAAGTGTACAGACAAGATGTCCACATTTTACTGGAACTTCTGATGAGCACAGAGTGAGGTAAAGTGTACAGACAAGATGTCCACATTTTACTGGGACTTCTGATGAGCATAGAATGAGGTAAAGTGTACAGACAAGATGTCCACATTTTACTGGGACTTCTGATGAGCATAGAGTGAGGTAACGTGTACAGACAAGATGTCCACATTTTACTGGGACTGAAGATGCAGCAGAAGTGATGAGTGCAGATAGTAACTAACAGTTTGACTGCTTCAGTCAGGGGCAGATAACCAGAACTAACCATGACCCTACTTTACATCAAAGTGGTGGTCCTGGAAACAGGCTGCAGTGATATCACTTAGCCAAAAGACTAGGGATCACAGAGAGAATGTAAATAGTCCCAAAAGAACAATTTGTATTTCTAAAGTAAGGTGTAGAATGCGCCTGGCCCTGCAGCCAGCAGGGTTAGGATCGGCTAGCCTCTCCCAGGAGGGGTGAAGAGCGAAAATTAGTAGCCTGCCGATGACCCGCAGACTACACAACTCAACCTCCACCTCCACGTGGTGCAGACCGGGCAACCATGACCGCGAGGTCATGGGCTAATGGGGCTATGGCTCGCCATAGGGGATGGACTCCCTGTGGTCAGATTAGTGTCCTAAACCTGCGACTGGCCTAGCAAGCCGGCAGGGGATCTTCATACTGCTCGTAGAAAAACTAAGAAGTATAAACGGACTGACCCAAACGGCAATCGACCCGGCAATGTTAATGGACTACGAGATAGATCAGCTCCTACCAACTCTGTGCTACCAATGCCAAACCTGGACAATGACAGAAAAAGAGAAAAGAAAAATCACAACAACAGAAATTAGGTTCCTGAGAAGAATACTCAACGTATCAAGAAGAGATAAGATCAGAAATGAAGAAATCAGGACTAAAGTGGGGGTTAAAGCTGCTCTAGATTTTATTAGAAAGCAGCAAGTCAAATGGTTTGGCCATGCAAGTAGGCTACCAGTCAACAGCATGCCACAACAAGCAATGATGTACAGACCAGATGGAAACAGAGGAAGAGGCCGACCACGTAAACGTTGGACGGAGGGAATAACAGAGTCCATGGGAATGTCGATATACGAAGCCCAAAACCAGGCACTCTCACGAAGTTTGTACTTCACCTCGACACTGCAAGGTACAGGAGGAACATGATGAGATGAGATGAGATGAAGTAAGATGTGTCAGTCAAGCATCACAAATATTGAAACTTCATTGTAAATTAAACTGCATCAACTTCTGTTTCAGATCACATGTGAAATTTTAACAAAAGAAATAACTTACAGTTGACAAATAACACAAACACCAACACTTGTATTATTTAACAGAGTACATTCTAACAGTAACATCATACTGGGAATTCTATGCTTACCTGTACACATAGTAATATGTGACAAAACAGCAGTGCCCATGGCTGTGGTCACATGACTCGCATATCGGGACACAGCCAGTGAGTGTTTTGGGGAACTTTTTTTCAGGTGATTGACGATCAGTGACACAAGAAGCTAGTAAACAAAATTGATAGTATTATTGCACATTTTCTTATTCTATTAGTTGCATGAATATGATACAAATATCAGTGTAACAAATAAACAACAAAGACATTGTCGACAGTTCACATTTTCATCATTTCTGTCTTCTGTGATGAGGATTATAATGCCATATCTGGATCTTTCAACATGGCACATCCTGCTTGAGCAAATGTTCAAGAGAAATCACCAGAATGTCATAATATAATAGCTGAGTTTATTAAAGCTGGTGGAGAACAAAGAATGAAAGAGTGTTATGAAAAACAGTTATGGAAAACAGGAATATGGTCAACAGGAATGGAAAAGAACAATACTTATGCCAATGCCAAAAAAGGTTTACATTATAATTATGTACCAATTACAGAACAATTGCTTTGATAAGCCATGCAAGCAAAATTGTATTCAAAATAATCATGGGAAAATTGTATAAGAAAATATCAGAAAGATTACACATAGTGCAAGCTGGCAAAATAGATGTACACGTGACAACATATTTAATGTAAAGGCAATTATTAAAGAATCAAAGACTACTGCCAAGTAGCAGGACAGAGAAAATGACGCAATAATAAATTTGCGACAAAATCGCGAAACCAATATCTAGGAGTATTGAATGGGCTGACGCAGAACGGAGATCACGTCAGAATTTTTGTCAATAACAACAAGAATTCGGATCACAGAGCTCCAACAGAGAAGCAGCACGTTGAAGTTGTCTGGAACTTAGAAACATATTTACTGGCAGGACAACCGTACTCATGGCTAACACTTATTAGCAAAGAGAACCAGAATAAGATGGCATCTTATATAGCAAGATAAATATTTTGGACACATGCAGAATATAAGAACGAGACTTAGAATGTTACAGCAGGACACTTTGGCAACCTTATAGAGGACAGAAGGACTGCGATACGTACTTGATAGTTGTCAGTGACTAGCATAGTCAACAGTTGATTATTCGTACTTAATATTATGATGACCGTCCCGTCTGGAAATCACAGACACGGTTGAAATCTATTATGAATTTTGAATTATATGATTGATCATGTAGCACGACAATGTGGGCAAATAAACTTGGCCTCATCAAGTAGTTTACCGGCCTTCGACTCTTTCATTGCTGCTCCGTTAATGCTTCATTCACATTTGCTGGATTGTGTCTGCAACCCTGGACCTTGTTTTATTTGAGCTTATTTGTTAAAGTTATGCCAGATACGTCTCAGCAAGTACAATGTAGATCTGTACTCTTGTTTTGTAGACTTTAGATTGTGTAGAACATGAAGATTTATGGAACATTATGAAAGAAATGGGCTTCCCACAACACTTAATCATTATCATGGTCCGTGATGATAAGCATGGGTGGTCTTGACTAAGTCTAATTTCTCTAATCAATTTATGGTTTTCATTTGTTTCCTGATGGACTCTCATTTGTTTTTCTGTCCTTCCATATGGTATTCTTTGCATTTTCCTCAGAAACCACATTTCCATTACCATTAGATGTGTCTCAACTTGTCTGCCTATTGTATTTTATATTACCTTAAAATAGATCATTAAAACACTCTACAGTGAACAAAAGGGAGCCGTGAGAATATGTGATAATACAACAGAATGGTTTGATATAGAAGAGAGACAGAGTTCAGGGTTGCATTTTATTCCTTTATCTGATTTAACTTACATGCTGAAAACAACATGAGGAATATTACAAAAATCACTGATACAGAACAACATGATCCTTTTGTAATGTGATGAAGAGAAATACTTTAATTTAGAAATGGTGACAATACAAATGGCAATTGAGAAACTAATAAAATGAAACAGCAAATTGAAAAACAAAATTTACATCTCAAAGCAACAAAAACAGAAATACATGTCAATAGATACATTTAATACTAAAGAGAAATTACAGAATGTAAGCAGTTTTGAATATCTACGTTCAATGCTGTTGGGCAATAGAAACGTGATGACAGAAATTGAAAGTACAGCCCCAGGAATGCTAACCTGGTCAAAACAGCATGCTAAAAGTCGGATGTGTTGGCCTGAGGGTTTCGACCCAAGGGTGCTAACTAGACACACCGCAATCACATCTGAAAAAACACTCCGGATGAACGCAAAGAAGAAGAGGAAGAAAGTACAGCAAACAATGCTCTGCAAAAACTAAAGCAATTAATATCTATATGAATTGGAGAGGAAAGAAAAACAAAACTTAAGAGTACTGAGAGCATGTGTATTTCATTGGCAACACGTGGATGTGAAGTATCACATTTAACAACTCAGCTGAAAAGTACACATGCGCCTGTGAATATAAGTGTTAACAAAGAGTGCTAACAAAGAGTGTTAACAATTCACTGGATGAAAAAAGAGAACAAACAGATCTATCTAACAAAGATTCAATACTGAAGAAGACTGGTTATAGAGACACATCAAATTGAGGAGAATGAAACATTGTAGGCATGTACACAGAAATGAATATGTGGAAAATATAATAATGGAGTGAGGTGTACTGGGAAAGTGGAGAAGAAAAATACCACAATATTGATGGAATAAAAATGTAATAGACAATGTACACATATACCAGCAACACAGACAGGGCATCTGGCTTATGATCAAAAGACATTTTACAAGACTGTTACGGGGAAAATTTCAGCACAGGACAAACCATAGATGGTTGATTAATCTATGTTGCTGCATTTAAAGTGCGTGGATTTACTAAACAATCAATCAATGACATCAAAATCTGAATATATCTATAATCTGTACAGCAATAAATTAATCCATAAGACAAATTTGGACAAACAGATTCTCTCACTCTCTGATGCCAAACCAAACCATTCACGGGCACAAACACAGACACACAACAAAAATTCAATTACCATCCAAAGTAGAGCCACGGACACAGACATAGCATAAGTGTCATACTGTGTAGACAAGGAGGTGACTTTTTCAGCTAGCAGAGCCAGACTTTCTGAATACATGCCCAGCAAAATGTTGCCCTCATCTTCCCATGCAGAGACTGGTGTGGAGTTCCTGGCTGCCAACCATTTGTGATACTGGTGCTTGGCTTTTGAAAACAGCATGAAAGATGACTCTGGAAGTGATTTATTACACAAAAAGGTAACAGTTACCAGTTGCAGACAAATACTTATAGTTTATGACAATCAAACCCTTACCAACAATCCTGAAATGCCAAGTATAATTGGGCATGCATTATGTCTGTCACAAGATCATATGTTAGTTAAAATAAGTTTAATAGGCCAAAGAGATCACAGAGATCTAGTTGAAATGAAACCAAGAAGTTGGGAATTTAAAAAAGAACACAGAATGACTTAAAAGTGGAGACAAAATTAACACACAAATGAACTAGCAACAATGAAAGCCAAAAATAATGGACCAAAGAAAACAGAAAAACTATGAAAATAAGAAACCAGGAACTAGGAAGTAAAGAGAACACAAAGAATAACTAACAAATAAAGAAACTATTTAATAGGGAATAAACAAAACACATAACAAGCAACAATGGAAACAAACAAACACAACATGGGAATAAAAAGAAAACAAGGAAAAACGAGCTAAATAAGAAACCAGGAACTATAAAACTAAGAAATCACAAAAACAAATAAGCAAACTAATGAAATGGGAACTAGAGAACAAATAGAACACAGAAAAACTAGAAAACCAGGAAATAAGGAACATAATAAACACAGAAGAACTGGCAACATATGACCACAAACTAGGGAGCAAAAAAAACACTGAGAAGATAAAGAAAAAATATTAATTCATTAGTTTCAGCTACATTCAATGTTAAAACTATTCAGATCAGATCGACTACTACCTCCACACTGAAGGTTGCCTGCAATTAAATCTCCACTATTTGTTCTCTTACCATGATGGCATGTACACTCTCTGAACATCATCTGTGCAGTCCATCTGTTGATGATATCTGCTCATGTAAAGCATTGTCTTCCTCTTGCTCATTTGCCTTCTATTTTTCAATCTAGTATGGGTTTTAGTACAGCAGCACTGAACTGGCACCCTACTGTCTTGACAGATGACAGTTTGTTACACTGTGCTTCAAAAAAGCTTTATAACTACAACCCCTGGCGGTTCAGTTAAGACGAGGGATGGAGTTATACCTCTCCATAGCACAAAGTCTGGACTGAATTGCAAAGACCATGTGTTGCCCAAGCAGCATGATCCCTCTCTTGACCTGCCTATTTTACTTCAGAGAAAAGGTACACCAATACATCTGGAATAAGACAAGCTGCAGAAGATACCGGATTAGCAAAGCAATATTTAAAATGTTCGCCTGTAAGAGTTCAGCAGAGCTGCATGTCTTTTTATGAGCTCAAAATTAAACACTATTAATTCTGTTCAAGAGGCACCATGGTAGTGCAGTGTTTAGCATGCTTGCCTGTCGGCTCAACTTTTAAACTGACTTGGGCTCCCAGGCCAATCAAGCCTAAAATAGGTGCCAGGGAAAGTGCTGGAATGTAAAGACAGCTGGCGTGATACTGACCACATCACCCATCCAGTACCCATTGATCTATACAAAATGTGGGGCTTGTGCATAGATTTGGTTCACTCACTGTGCACTGTGGATTTTTCTATAATAATGACAAGGATGTTATACTCCTCCTTGATCCTGCAGTAGAGGACTGGAAATGTAGCCATTGTGGACAACAGCAACAAACTCAAAGCACCTGTGTGCACATTTAACATGCTAAAAATCCCTTGGCAGTTGAAATTTCAAAGAACCGACCAGACTGGACATTGCCCAGGCTAAATTTCAAACTTAGGATATATTAGTTGCATATCCTTTACAGGACGTAACAGTCAACCCGAGCATTTTTTGGCTGTTCATGATTCCTAGGCAAGTTTACATTCAGTAGTTTGCCATTGCTTTTTGAACAACCAGCACCCATACCATTTCATACAAAAGCCAATGTAAGACGGTCTGCTACCAAATCACCCACAGCTGTGTTTTAAACGCAGTATGCGAGATTACAAATTGTGTCCGTAACCCCTTCGCCACAGAGCTAGCTTAGGATACACACATTAAAGTTATCATCACTGTTGTGGAATTTGTGCACTGTGCTGAGGTTCTCTGTGTGTGCTCCATGGGGGAGACTAGAGAACTTATAGAGATATCTGTGTACAAGGAAATGATTCTTAACAAAATATCCTCCAAAAAGCCAAACCTTGAAGCCATGGCATTAGCATAATCAGGGCCATGGATTACAACTTAAAAACTGTCTATGTAAATCTACTGCTTGAAGGAGACAGGAGCCACAATATCATACTGGCCAGTAGCCCTGTGTTCAAATGCCCATTGAGGTGGGAATTCTTTCGTGAATACATGTCTCCAGGGTCGACCCAGCCACATAAGACATGTACCGTAACACCTTTTGGCAGCTAAAGGGACCAGTATGGCACTAGCTACATCACTCATTAAGTGCTGTTTGGTCAAAATGGTAGGGAGCAATATGATGCCCTAAATATCGGTGGTCATGAAATACCAGAGATTCGATATGCTGATGATACAGTATTGCTATCCACATCACAGAATGGTATAGAAAACTTAATAACCTCAACCCAAAGAAATAGTGAAAATCACAATTTATATCTTAACATAGCAAAAACAAAGATAATGCATACAGATAAAACTATCAATTGCTCTTCAAAGACTAAAACACCTGAATAAATTATGGAGTGGGACAGACAGAACTACAAAAATTAGATTTTTTAAAAGCATGCATCTTTCCCATTGCAACATGCGCCTGGACACTTACTAAACAAGCTGAACAGCGCATAAATGCCTTTGAATACAAATGTTATAAAAAAAGACGCTTAAAAGTCGACAGGGTCAACTTCATTGCACCGGGTTTGGTCCCATATGGCTCGGTCTCTTTCTGCAGCGCGGAAAGCATCGCACCAAGCACGAACTCCATAGCTCTAGCGACGACCCACAGAAGTCTCCGAATAATTTAAATCGTGAACCGAAGGACGTGGCCGGAATCGAACCCACAACCTTCGGAGCCCGAGTCAAACGGCTTGACCACTTCGCCACAGAGACTCCCTAACTCCCTAACAAATGTTATAGACGGGTTCTAAGAATATCTTGGGTAGAGAAAAGAACAAATGAATCCATACCTCAGGAACTAAATATTGAAGAGGGTTGGCTATTAAAGACGATAAAACAGAGAAAATTGAAATATTTTGGTCACTTGAAACATCATGAAAGTTTGGAAAGAACAATAATGAAGGGGTACATGCCTGGGAAGAGAGGAAGAGGAAGGCCAAAGAGAAGATGGGTACAGGATGTGGCGGATGATCTCCAGATGGGTGTATCGGATGCGGGACATCTTGCTTGTGATCGAGAAGTTTTCCGGAAGGTTGTTATGGCAGCGAGGTTCTGCAAAGGACATGCTACTGAATGAATGAATGAATGAATGAATGAATGAATGAATGAATGAATGAATGAATGGTCAAAATGGTATGGGCCTAGACGTTAAAACCATAATATGTCATAATGACTTAGAAACGCAGGTCCCTTAGACTCTCTCTCTCTCTCTCTCTCTCTCTCTCTCTCTGTGCGTTCATGCGTGCGTGTGTGCGCGCACGTGCATGAGAACATAAAGAAACAATAAAATTCACTCTTTAAAATAATAACACACATTACACCCCATTTAAAACCAAGAGTTGAGTTGAGTTGAGTCAAGAACCGATATCACTGTACTCGAGGCATTCTAATAAGCACCCTGTCCTCATCTTCCACAGCCAGCAAAGAGTTCCAATACTAATGGTGCCCGTTGCAATCTGATTATATATCTGACTTGCTTTATCTTTGAATGACGACTGTCGACCAGATCCTCCGACGACCCCCTGCTGCTGCATTCTCTCTAGACCATGATAGTCTATCTGTTCTTCTGCATTATTCACGAGCTCCCAGAGGGCCTTCACCACATCTGCCTTACCATGCATCAAATCACCCCTTAATGATGTGGGCGCCAGCCACTCTGTCTGTCTGTTCATTTCCAACCACACCAGAGTGGCTTAATTGTACATCACCTGTTAAATTTAATTACAACATAAAGTAACAAAAATAATAAGGAAATGCATTTACTCATCAAGGCGCTTACCTTTTTCTAGATCATTAACATAGCTTTTAAGAATCTGTACTGCCTGAACAGCATTCTGATGAATGACAGATACTTTCTGTAGCAAACTGTAGCCAATCAGAGCCTCAGGTATAACTTTGCCCAGGTTATTTTGGGGAATAGGAAGTCCCAAAAGAACAGACAAGGTAGGGCAAAGGTCAGTCTGAAAAATTGATCCTACATGCTTGGAATCTGAAAGAAACATTAGCTTTTTTTTAATGTGACAGCTAACATGCTGCTGCTTTTCAACAACATATTAAGGTGGTAGTCTGTAAATAAATTTAAATTAAAAAATTAATCATCATCATCATCAAGTGCCGTGCCAGTTGGCATAGGCGTTCATGGCTCTCCACAGATCTCGGTCTTTGGTGTTCTGGATCAACTCTGCTGGTGATATTCCTCCATGCCACCGTCTCAATCCGTCCAGCATCATTTCTCTTGGTCTGCCTCTGCCTCTCTTCCCCTCGATCTTTCCAGTTGTCACGATGTTCTCCAATGCCTCTCTTCTCATCACATGACCAAAGAAAGCTGTTTGTCTCTTTCTTATTGTTGTATATAGTGTTCTAGTTTCATTAGCCTCTTTCAGGCAATCGTTGTTAGTTACTTTGGCAGTCCAAGGAATTCGCAACATTCGTCTTAAAAACCACATCTCTGTTGCTTCTAAGTTCTTCCTAATTTGTTCATTTACATTCCAAGATGCACTGCCATACAGCAAAACTGGTTCTATATAGCATTTTAGCACTCTCTTTCTTACATTCATTGATAGTGACTTATTGCATAAGATACTCTTCATTTTCTGAAATGCGGCTTTTGCCTGAAAAATTAATACTTTGATAAAATATTAATGAGATATAAACCTGAACACAATTTATTACTGTACTTTTGTTTCCCCTTTATTTTGTAATTTTGATAACTTGCAGCATTTTTGTTTTTGGCGCTCGCTCACTTTGAACTCAAGCGTAGTCCATACACACTACTTCCAGTAGTGTTGGACTGAATTTTGCATGTGGATTAGCTTTCCCTATTTTAAGTGTCCCTCTCCATCAGGTGAACCCACTCCGACTTCAGAGGTACTTGTAATTAATGTCCCCAAGTCAAGGACTACAGGTCAACAGTTTAGTCCAACTGACCGGTGTAGGGGTTGAACCCCTTACCTCGGCATCAGCACACCAGATGTTTAAGAACACGCGTTCTTATCCATTCGGCCATGCTGGCCTACACTTGCAGCATTGAAGTGCATGCTCTGCTATCTCAGTCCCTTCACACCTCATGTTCAACTTCTGCTTCATGTGTGAAATGTTTGCTGCCATGGTGAGCTTTTAGTAGATCACATGGGTCAAGGTCATAGTGTTAAGTGGGGAGTGTAAGGCAGATTTTAAAAAACTTGTCATCCTTGGTTTAACTTTTCTTCTGAATTTAATTATGCTGTCATAAAATGACAACTTTAGAAACTACCAAATATAATTTTCAGCTTCCGCATATCAGTATGTGAACTACTGACTTTCCCTCGTATTTTAAACTTCACAATGCAAAACTTCAACAGTGACTACTGATCTACATGCTAAGCAATTACTGATGAGTAGTCTATAATAGTTAGACTGACAAAAATAGTGCACTTTTGTTTCCAACCTGTTTGTATGTACATGTTATATGCTAGATATGCTTATATCTGGTACTGTTACTGGCACCTTGCCGACTTGACAGATGATAAGTTTGTTACACTGTGCTTCAAAAAAGGGATAAAAACTACATCCCATGGTGGGGACCAGAGATGGAGTTATACCTCTCCATAGCATAAAACCTGAGCTGAACTGTACAGACCATGTGTTGCCCATGCAGCATCATCCCACTCTCGGCCTGGCTATATCTATATTTGCATACTTACTCATTCATTTACAGTCTGCTTTCATCATATATTTTTATGTTTTTATATGTTTATCTTCTTTCCTTCTTTGTCATTTCTGGTCTTTCCCAGGATGTACAAGAAAAATAAAACACTCCAGTCTTATACAGGGTGTTTGTAAAGTCTCTCTACACTTTGTATGTAGAAAACAGCTGTTCTACACACAAAGTGTATGAGGCTTTACAAACACCCTGTATCATCAAGTGCCTTGCAAACTGACATGGGCAATCATGCTTCCTCACATCTTACTATCTCGTGTATAAATTAATGTGCTCACACCTTTCATTACCACGACAAAAGGATGCATATATAGAGTAGAGGTAAAGGTAGTCCTATGGTACATACTGTCCCTGGGGTAATAGATCTTCACATTTTCTAGGTCTTGACATAATGAGGTGGTGTAACCAATTCCCTTATTCATCACCTTTCTTTCCCAAACAATATATTCTCATTAATTCGGAAAATTGCCCAGTTCCCATTTTTCTAGGGAGCTGGGTCAATGACAGACTTGTACTGGTCAGGACACACAATTCTGTCACTGCTGGGGACTGAACCCTACAACTGTGTTGGCAGGCGAGTGAACCAACACCTATGCCATTATGGCTATACATTTCCTTACCACAAAATTCTACCTCACACAGATCACTTTAATATTCACTTGTTTGGGTTTTAACTAACATAATACACAGCCGGTCTCCCTGGCCTAGGAGTTAACGTCTTTCTCTGTAATCCCGTATATTCTCGTGAGTAACGTAACCTGCGCAAGAATCTGTAGCGGTTCTTGCCGCATTGGTGATTTACGGGGTATGTGAGCCGGCTGCTCAGAAAGCAATGACAAACTATTGAGCGTAATCTTGCCTAGTACATCAACAGCACCTGAAAAATGTGCTGATGTTGACTGCAACGTCCTGTAAGGGATACGCAACAACAACAACAACAACAACAACAAAACACACAATTCTGTATTAATGTAATCATACACTAAACACTAAAACAGAACCTTTGTTAACAATCTGAGGACTTAAGAAAAGCACAGGAACTGAAATCTCCCCAGCTGTGGCTCCACCATGTCCACCTTGGTCACTCATGCCATGGTCACCACAGACAACAAGAAGGCTGGGTTCATTCTGAAATTATTGTTATGTTTAAGTAAATAAACTCACATTGTTGGCTAGCTGTTTGCCATTTTAAACTATGTAAACTATACACTCGTTTAGTGCTTGTCTGGCAATTTCTGGCTCTGGCTTTATCATAGAATCTATCATTGGTTTGTGGCTTTTGTTTTGGACATACTACAAACATGATGAGATAAAGGTGAGAGTTATATATTCAAGATTATGGGTTACATTTTAAAGTGTATGCTCGGTTAGTGGTTGTCTGACAATTTGTCACTCTGGACTTTATTATAGAATCTATAACTGGTTTGAGGCTTTTTGTGTGTGGACATTTTACAAACCTGATGAAATAAAGGTGAGAGTTATATATTCAGGCTTATGGGTTACATTTTAAACTCATTTAAGAATCAATGCATACTGCATACATCACGAAGATTTTGCTAAGAATTATCATGCAAAGAGTTAGGAAGAAAATATAACCTGAAATAGGAGAAGAACAATATGGTTTTGTAGAAGGCAAGGGTACAGAAAATGCTGTGTATATACTGAGAATAGTAATTGAACGTTCTATAGAAGTAAACAAAGATCTATGCATTTGCTTTATTGACTACACATAGGCTTTCAATAAAGTGAAGGGTGGGGGGTGTCATTGTACACAGAAAATTTGATATTTGGGGAGCACTGTAAATAGTTGCTACTGTGTTACTAGGCCCTTAAGAGAAGCAAATAATAATAACACTGTAAAATAATAACAATGTAACCAACCATGTATGCCATATGTGGCAACTAAGGAGGATTGATATGGGACTGGCTAACCCATCCCATAGAAACTTCAGCTGCAAAATCCAACAACCACGAACAAGGGAAAAAGGAAGAAAAATAACTCAGCCAACAAAAAGAAGGGTTGCTTTTATCCTAGAAGATGTATGACATGATTAGAGAAAACCGTTAGAGGTCTGGATCACCGACTCATATCCTTTGTCCTAGGAAAATTTCCAGAATTGGAACCTGGAATGTTAAAATAATGTATGAATTGAGAAGGACAACACAAGTGGTAGGAGACATGAAATATTATAAGATTTTGGCAAAAAAGCGAGACAAGAGATAATGCAACTGGCAAAAAGCTACTAAATATTTATGAAAAAAGCGCTATTCTCAGCCCATGCAGAGGAAAATGCCTATCAAGGTGAAGATGTGGTCCTAATGCTAAACTAAAGAGACAGACAAAGCACTACTAGAGTGGGAAGCAGTGAATTCTAGAATAATAACAAAGCAGTTAAAACCATTTTCAAAAAAGTAAGCATAGAAGTGATCAAGTATTACACACCAACGAATTATAAGAATGAATAAGTTTAGGAGACATTTACATGAGAATGCAAAGCACTATAGGTAATGAAAGAAATGGCAATCTGGTGTGCTGATGCTAAGGTGGCGGGTTCAACCCCTGCACCAGTCAGTTGGACTAAAATGTTGACTTCTCATCCTTAATTTGGGGGCGTAAATTACAGTTAACTCTGAAGTCAGAGTGGGTTCACCTGATGATGAGGGAATCTAGTAATTCATATACTAAAATCAGTCCAGTGCACTAGAAGTACTAGCATATAATAGCATGTGTATGGATTATGCTTGAGTTTAAAGTGATTAAACAGGAAAATAAAAAATGGCAAAATCAAAATGTTGATGTGTGACCTGAATGCCAAGATAGAATTGACAGGTTATGAAAAGATCATGGGGACATGTGGACTATGGATAATGAACGCCTTCTTCTTCCGCCTGATAATTATTTTTTGGGCGCAATTGTGTTGTCTGTTTACAGCACTGCTGTGATACTTGAACCTTACAGCTGAATCATCCAAATTTTTGGGGTGTTTGTTAACCAGGTTAGTCTTCCCAGCTTTTGCATAGAACGTTTCAGTCTCAAAGTTTTAACGTCATCTTCGTCCCTTCATCCACTTAGCCTCACTTCTTGAGACTCCCATTCACCACAAGCTGCACCTTTGAGTCCAGAAGGATGTAGTCTGCAGATTCTGGACTCTGATGATGTCTACAAAATGAGCTTTCTATTCAGACTTTCAACCTAATGAATTTTCTAGCCAAGAACTTTTCCATTTGGTAGTTACTGAGATGCTTTTGGGGCATGCAGTGTGGCAGACCAGGGACATTCAGGATCTTTCCTTTAATTTTGAGAAGCATGTTCTAAAAGCATGGCTTTCTTCATAGCACCAATACTTTGTTTTGCATTTGGCATATGGTGGACGTTAGAACCAAATTGTCATATGATTTTTGTTTGGTGGAGATTTGAACCTGTATATAAGATGACATCCCAACAGAAGATATTAAAGTCAATATAAATACATCAACTGAACTACTGCACACATTATTTAGCAGAGGCTGGGAAACTTAAGAAATACCAGCAGACTAACAGCATAAAACATTGAATTTCTGGAGAATACAGTACATAACTCAGTGTATTTCTAGGAGGACATCTCAGAGAATATGGTATAGAAGTCAACAGATCTCTTAGAAGTATAATATAAGGCTAAGTGAATTTTTGGAATAAAATTTAGAAATGAATAGATTTTTGATGAATATAGTATTCAGATGAATGGATCCTAGATATAGAACTGAATATTTCACTGCGAAATTTAGCACACCACCATGAGAATCTGTGAGAAGCATAAAATTGTTCAGCATGACAATATGGGACAATATTTTGGAGCACACTTGAACATAACAGGGAAAATCTGGTTTAGACTTACAAGAAATTAAAATAATACAACCTTACATTTTTCAGGGAGTTAATAGTGCACTTGTCTGTCAAGACAGCGGCCTGGGTTCAACCTCCATCAAAGGCAGCATTATTTTTTCCTTCCAACAGGTATGGCTCTGGGGTCAACCCAGTCTCATAGAAATAGTTACCAGACAATCTTCAGAAATGTCTGGGAAGGAAAGGCAATGAGGAAGGGAACTGGGCACCCCACCTCATGTCATGGCCTAGAATATGTGAAACTTAACACTTCACACCCTAACGGAAGTATCTGATATAGGACTATCTGTTTATATTATTAACATAAATACTTGAAACATTATTACCCATTGCTCCATAGCATTATATATTTGCATGATGACACCGTCCATCTCCGCCAGCTTTGGTCTGACCAGTGGACTGCTAGGTCCTGCCATATGCCCAATATGATCAAGACCAAGGTAGTGTAGGATCATGACATCCCACGTGGGTTTGTCCAGTTCTTGTTTGAGGTGACGTGTTACATTTGTATCCACCTGTTCAAAACACGACAATTGTCATCAGATGTTTATGACTAAATGTTAATTTATATCACATTTGACTGAATAACTACTATATATGTTTCATAGACTACAGTAAGGCCTTCAGCTATTTTCAACATCAGAAATTGTGGAACATCATACGAGACATGGAATTTCTAAAATATTTTATCCATTTAATTGAAACATTGTATCACAAATAACAAGCAGCTGTCAGAGTAGCTAGGTTGCATTAACTCCTCCTTCTGTTCAATATTGATACAGAAAACAATGAGAAACGTAAAAGATGATAAAATGGCAATTTTGATCTACTCATAATTAGTGGAATTCAAATCCCACACTCAGATATGCAGACGATATGGTTCTCCTCTCTAAGATGAATCGGGATTCTTCGTGGCGAAGTGGTCAAGCCGTTTAACTCGGGCTCTGAAGGTTGTGGGTTCGATTCTGGGCCGCGTCCTTCGGTTCACGAGTTAAATTTTTCGGAGACTCCTTAGAGTCGCTAGAGCTACGGAGTTCGTGCTTTGTTCGACGCTTTCAGCGCTGCAAAAAAGAGACCGAGCCATATGGGATAAAACCCGGTGCAATGAAGTCGACCAAGTCGACTTTTAAGCGACTTTTTCTAAGGTGAATATCAAAACCTTTTCCTGAATATAACAACAACAACAACAAAACAAAGATAATGCACACAGACAAAGCCACATGTCAAACAAATATTACAATCAGCAGTAAAGAAATTTAAAATACCAGCAAATTAATACCATGGCTACATAATTAAAAACAATGGAGACTTTTCGCAAGAAGTCGGAATGAGACTAGCCATAGAAATGTAGAGGGTAAACTGCAGTAAGAGCTTATATCACAACACAAGCCAGCAAATGAAGGTAAACATGTTGAGAACATGCATCCTTCTGTGGCAACATACAGACGTGAATCACTGGTCAAAATTCACAATCTCTAAGAATGAAAACTGAGGCATTTGAACTTAAATAAAAGAGAAACACATTCTTAGAATATCATCATCATCATCATCATGTGACATGCCGATTAGCGTGGGTGGTCATTTTTCACCATCTCACACGATCACCAAAGTCATGGAATAATTCTGTGTTCTTGTCTCGACCATACCACGTAGTCAAGCCTCCAGATATTTACTTCTCTGCCTTTCCCTTGTTCTTTTCCCCTCAATCTTGCCAGATGTTGCCAAGTCTTAGAAAATGGTTGATCAAGAAGAAGAAAAATACTGAGATTCAACATGATCTGAACAATGAAGTAAACTGGCCCATAAACATCTTCACGTTTTGGAAACTTAAATACTTTGGTCATATTAAATGTCGCAGTGGTTTAGAACAAACAGTAATGGAAGGCATGATTTCTGGAAGAAGAGACGGGTCAACCAACATGACAGTGGCAGAGAACATTACACACAATCTGGGCATGAAAATGCCTGAGGCAGGAAAATTTGTGAAGGCTCATGAATCATTCCAGCAGATTGTGGTGAGAGTCATGTTCTGCTACATGATAACTACTATATATATATATATATATATATTTGCGAACGTTGAACATGATCATTTCATAATCCTGTGATAAGTACTGATGACCAATGAATAAAAGAGCATGTGCTTATCATCCCATGATGCATACGCTCTGCTTCTAACCGTTGAGAAAATCGCCAGGTTGATCCAAAATCTGTCCAAAGAAGCTCAAAGAGCGGTGATTCGGTTTCTTTCATTTGAACGATGTCGACCAGTGAACATTCATCGAAGAATGCAGGCAGCCTATGGTAACAAATGTGTGTCGAAGACAACAGTGACAGACTGGGCACAAATGTTTCAGAAAGGACATCAGTTCACGACAGATCTTCGACGGCTGGGTCAAGTGCATATTGTTGCAACATTGCCAAAATTGATGCAGCAGTACAGATGAACCGTTGTCAAATTTGATGTGTCAATTGGGACAATTCAAAAGGTCGTTCGTAAAAAACTGCAATATCGGAAGGTGTGTTCACAGTAGGTACCACGGATGTTGACGACCACCTAAAAGAGGAACGTATGGGATGGTGTTTGAATCACTTGTTGCGTTACAGAGTGGCGGGTGATGAATTTCTCTTCCGCATAGTGGCAGGCAATGAATCATGTCACCACTTTGAGCCAAGCGGCAAAAGAGAGAGCATGCAATGGAAGCATGCTGGATCACCAAATGCCAAAAAATTCAAGTTACAGGTTTCTGCTGGTAAGGTTATGCTGAGCGCATTTTTTTACCATGAAGGGCTATTGTTAGCCGACTTTAAAGAACCTGGTGTCAACATCAACTCTACCCACTTCTTGCAAAGACTAGACAAGCTGCAAAAAGCCATCAAGAATAAAAGACCCGGCTGAAACGTACAGGCTATAGTCCTGATTTGTCACCATGAGATTTTCATTCGTTCGGACCTCTAAAAATAAGCTCCCAAGAGGCAACGATTTCACACTGATGCAGACGTAATGAACGCGGTAAACACTTTGTTCAGTGAGCAACCACAATCCTTTTTTGCGGACGGTATTCGCTGCCTACCTAAGCAATGGGATGCTTGCCTGAAAGCCTATGGTGACTTATTCTGACCAACCCTTGGTGCATAATTCATTCAAGATGAATGCTTTGTTTAATTCTACTACACCTGTTAATGTTTCTTTCATGCTTTTGTAATAAAGCCATTGGAACGAGTTTCAAATGAACGTCCCTTATATGTTGTATATATGTATATATATGTTGTTTGTCCATCAAGAATGATGATGACCATTCATTTCATCCAGTGGGGTTGAAGGTGTGGAGCCGTGGGTTCTAAGATGGCTGATAAGGCCTATTTTGGCTCGAAATGTTCTTTGACAATGTGGGCAAAGAATGCTTGACGTCTCTGGAGGAGGATTTCCTGCAGTGGTTTTTCTGTCCTGCCTTTTCTTCACAGCTCTTGCAGTCCTGGTTGCCTCACATATGACTGCACCTTTGCGCAATGATGCACGCCACGAATTTCGGTCTCTGCAGCCTCCCAGGTGTCATGATGAATTCCAAAAGCATTCAGTGAAATTTTCAGAGTGTCTTTAAAACGTTTCCTCTGGCCACCTTGGGAGCGTTTACCACAACGCAGTTCGCTGTAGAAAATTCGTTTAGGGAGCCTGTGATCTGGCATGCGGGTCAAGTGACCAGCCCAGCGAATCTGATTCTTCATCAGTAGAGTCTGGATACTGGGCATGGATGCTCTTTCTAGGACTTCAGTGTCTGGAATCTTGTCTTGCCATTTAATCTTCAGTAGCTTCCTTAGGCAGACTGTGTGGAAGTGGTTTAATTTCCTAGCGTGTCGCTGATAAACAGTCCAGGTTTCACAAGCATCAGTGTGGATAATACAACTGCTTTGTAGACTTTTAGCCTTGTTTGCAGGCTTATTCCAGTTCTGTCCCATACATTCTTGTACAGTCTGCCAAAGGCTGCACTGGCCTTGGAG
This sequence comes from Cepaea hortensis, assembly GCA_963921405.1. Taxonomy (NCBI): domain Eukaryota; kingdom Metazoa; phylum Mollusca; class Gastropoda; order Stylommatophora; family Helicidae; genus Cepaea; species Cepaea hortensis. The sequence goes on along the minus strand of OY992885.1, from coordinate 74,976,561 downwards.
ATTCTTGCATTCACTTCGTCATCGATTGTGGCAGCTTGTGACACAGTGCTGCCAAGATAGGTGAATTTGTCCACAACACTTAGTCTATGATCATTCACTTTGATATTCGGCACAGTGTGATTATTCCCTGGAGCTGGCTGGTACATAACTATAGTCTTCTCCAAGTTGATATTGAGCCCAAAGTTGGCACAGGCATGTGAGAAAGCTGAAACATTATGTTGCATGTCCGCCTCTGAGTTGGCGTATAGAGCGCAATCATCAGCAAACAGGAGCTCTCTGACGGTGCCGCAGTCAATTTTGGTTTTAGCTTTCAGCCTTCTGAGATTGAATAACTTTCCATCCATACGGTAGTTGATGTCTATTCCAATGTCGTCGTTCTCGAAGGCATTCATCAGCATGGCTGAAAACATGAGGCTGAACAGTGTTGGTGCCAGGACACATCCTTGCTTCACTCCATTGGTTACAAGAAAGGGTTCAGACAGTTCACCATTTTCCTGTACTCTTGCCTGCATGCCGTCATGAAATAGCCGCACTATTTGGACAAACTTTCGTGGACAGCCATATTTTGCCATAATCTTCCACAATCCATCTCTGCTGACTGTATCAAAAGCCTTGGTAAGGTCAATGAAAGTGGAGAACATTTCGCAGTTCTGTTCCTGACATTTCTCTTGCAGCTGCCTTGCAGCGAAAATCATGTCAACAGTTCCACGTTCTTTTCTGAAGCCACATTGACTCTCAGGAAGAAGACCTTGATCGAGATGGGCTGTGAGGCGATTGAGAAGAATTCTGGCGAGTATCTTCACTGCAATTGAAAGCAAGGAGATGCCTCGGTGGTTGTCACAGGATTGGCGGTTTCCTTTACGTTTGTAAAGGTGGACTATTGACGCGTCCTTAAAATCTTGTGGCATGGTCTCGTTCATCCATATGTTTGTGAAGACTTGGTGAAGCTGCTCTGTTAGGACCGGCCCACCTGCCTTGTATATCTCTGCTGGGATGGAGTCAGGACCAGGTGCCTTGCCGCTGGAGAGTTGCTGGATGGCTTTGTTTATTTCCACTATGGTTGGCAGGTCACCAAGTGTCTCATTGGTGGGAACTTGAGGAAGGCAGTTGATGGTTTCATCATCGAAGAAGGAAGTTGCATTTAAGATTTTGCTGAAATGCTCTGCCCAGCGTTGGAGGATTTCTTTCTTATCGGTGACCAATGTTCCCCCGTCTGCACTGAGGAGGGGAACTATGCCTGGTGATGAAGGACCATAGACCGCTTTCAGTGAGTCGTAGAAGTTTTTCATATCATGTCTGTCAGCAAAGCCCTGAATTTCATCAGCTTTGCTGCTCAGCCAGGAGTCCCGCATGTGCCGAAGTTTCTGCTGCACTACTCTCTGAATGTTCTTGAAAGCATCTTTTTTTGATGTTGACTTTGGGTCATTCAAATGTGCCTTGAGGAGAAGATGTTTCTCGGCCAGCAATTGGTTGATGTCTTCGGAATTTTCATCAAACCAGTCTTTATGCTTTCGGGGGGCTGGACCCAGGATTTCCATAGCAGTGTTGTAAATTGTGTCCTTTAGGGCTCTCCATTCTGTTTCTGTATCCTGTTTAGCTTCAGCATTGGGCTTGAGGAGGTCTTCCAGCATATTTTCAAACGACTGCTGCATTTTCTTGCTGTTTAGGCGGGTGACATTTAGCTTTGTTTGCATTTTCGCCCCTTGAGGACGCCGTGGTGGCCTGATGTGGATGTTCATTTTCGAGACAATGAGACGATGGTCTGTTCAACATTCGGCACCACACATGGATTTTGTCACTCGAACGTCTTGTCTGTCACTCCTCCTGACGATGACATAGTCAATGAGGTGCCAGTGTTTCGAGCGAGGGTGCATCCACGATGTCCTATTTCTCATGGGGAGACGGAAAATTGTGTTCGTAATCACAAGATCATGTTCGGCACATGTCTGAAGGAGGCGGAGTCCATTGCTGTTACAATTTCCGACTCCATGCTTTCCAATAATGCCACTCCAAGAGGTGGTGTCCGTGCCTACTCTGGCATTGAAATCCCCAAGGAGTATAAGTTTGTCTCCTTTGGGAACAGATGTTAATACACTGTGCAGGTCCTCATAGAACTTGTTCTTGACATCATCTTCGTTGGTCATAGTTGGTGCGTAGACACTCACAATGGTTGCGTGCTTCCTTCCATTCAGCAGAGGCAACTTCATGGTCATGAGCCTGTCGTTTATAGCCTTTGGAAATCCAGCTAATTTGCCGACCAGGGCCGACTTAATGGCAAATCCCACACCGGATTGCCGTCTTTCCTCGCTTTTCCTTCCACTCCAGAAAAATGAGTAGCCGGCACCAATTTCACAGATTTGGCCTTCTTCTGCAAGTCGTGTCTCGCTCAAAGCTGCAATGTTGTACCTGCCCAGCTCTCTCCCAATCAGTGCTGTTCGTCTCTCTGGACCCGACGCGCCGTCTCTGTCAAGTAGGGTGCGTACATTCCAAGTTCCAATTGTTAAGGGAATATGGTTTACTCTTTTAGCTTTGCTTGTTTTATCTTTCTTTGTATGTCGACCGCAGTTAAGGGTACCCACCAACCGCGGCTAGCTGGTTAGGTAGTGATGAAGCAGACAATGTTTAGGGCACCTTTTCTAGCCCCTTCCTCATGCTATGGAGGTGAGCAGTGTGTTCCTATAGAGGGCTGCTCAGTCGCTCAGGGGGCAGCCGAATCCCACTGCTGCTCCGGTCAGTAGAAGACGACCATATGGCCTGAGCCGCCTGTGTGCAGGTCTGCGACTACGGCTGCCAGCGTACCCACGCCTGCCACTTTGCCGCTCGCTCATCGCCACAGGGCTTGAAGGTGATATGTGACGTTGGATGAAGAATGACTTGCGCGATGACTTGGATTAAAGTGAGGAAGAGTTGCGCAATTCGTCGACCTCACTCTCTCGCCTGAGTCCATCTGAGTCCAGTGGCAAGACAAGTCGAGACGATTGGAGACGAATACAGGTGCAGTGGATGACCAGGGCGCTCTACGTGCCTTGCCGTGCTCATTACGTTCCACAACGCTTTGCAGGTAAACGCCGTCTTGCCCGTTGAATCAAAATATATATTGTATATATATAGTTGTATATATGTATATATATACTTTGCAGAAGGAGAATTAGCAAAAACTCTTCAGTTTTTTACATTAACTCATTCTGACTCGGGCAGTTATTGCATTAGCCCACATAGTTCCTTTTACTACTTTAATTCTGTATGTTCCAACCAGTTATTATTGCTTTAATTTACATTGCTCTATTTATTATTTTACCTCTCTACAACAGCTAGCAGTTGCATTAACACATCATCACCATTCAGTACCCTCTGTAAGTGAAGGTTGGTGATAATGGATCTTCTAAAGTTTGTCTTTAGTCATGCTTTTATATTCTGCCAGGCTATATCCTGACCATATCTTAACTCAATCTTGTCTGTTCATTTATATCACTGACACCCCCAATCTCTTCTGCCTTCAACTCTTTCCTCAATTATAGTTTTCAGTGGGTTGTCATTTTTGATGTGACCAAAGTGTTCTCTTTTATAAACAATGAACACCATGTTAACAGGTATACACTCTAAATAAACTGGCCAGGTTATCATTAGAACTGACAACATTGCCAGAATTATCACTGGAACTCTAGAAGACAGTTGAAACAGAGGTCAGATAGGGAGGGCATAGTGAAGAATGTGAAAGTCTAGGTTAATAAAAATAAAAAATATCAGTTACAGTAACTCATGACTGCTGACTATGAACTAAACAAAACTGAGAGTTTGCTGTGGTGGTCCCATTATGGATGATGGATACTTCTGTCTGCGTCACTACAAAAAGAGGGATCAGGCAAGAATTACTTGAAATGTGACTTTCAAAACTATAACAATATCACAAATTGTTTTGTGAATAATGTGTTCAAAAACTACTTGTACATGCATATTCTATGAATAAAGTGACACATTTTATGTATTCCATGACATTATACTTATTCTCAGCTTGTACTGGCTAACACAATCAACTGTCAGCCAGTGGTCCTGGGTTCTTCTTCTCTTCTTCTGCATTCATCCGGAGAGTTCTTTTGGATATAATTGTGTTGTGCCTGTTTACAGAAGAACTGCTTTCATGTGCTGTTAGGCCGACACATCCAACTTCTGCCTGGCATTTGTTGACCAGGTTAACCTTCCCTGGGGTCCTGGGTTCAAGTCACGTGACAGTGGAGATGTTTTTACTTCACCACATGTCTCTGCAATCAAGCCAATCTCAGTAATGGTTGGTTGTGAATACTTTGGGAGAATGTGTTTTAAGTCTGATGCATTGGCGTTCCATTCGCCTGAGCCCTGAAAAGGCTGAATAAGAAGAAGACCACATCCTCAATATGCTACATGGCCTGGAAATAAAAGTCGCTTAAAAGTCGACAGGGTCGTCTTCATTGCACCGGGTTTTGTCCCATATGGCTCAGTCTCTTGCCACAGCGCTGAAAGCGTCGTACAAAGCCCGAACTCCGTAGCTCTAGCGACGGCCCACAGGAGTCTCCGAAAAATTTAACTCGTGAACCGAAGGACACAGCCCGGAATCGAACCCACAACCTTCGGAGCCTGAGTCAAACAGCTTGACCACTTCGCCACAGAGACTCCCAAATGCCTGGAAATGAGTCTTTTAACTTAGTTCGACCCAAACTCATTAAATCAGTGTGAGACATTAATGCCATTTTTCTGCAAAGGAAAAGTAATAAACAAGGAATCTGGTCAGCTCACTTCAGTATGCAGTGACCCAGCATATATGAAGGTCTAACACTTCATCTCTCCAGAGCAGTCTATATTTTACTTCATGCATGTTTTTTAAACAATTTTTATAAAACATATTATGTCTACAAAAATAATTACTTCAGTGTAATCAGACACATAGAATGATGAAGTGCCATCACTGCGTTCAAAGTGTTGTGGGAACAAGTGAATCCATGTATCATCCCCAAAGAAAACAATCTGACGTCCACTCCTTTTCATTTGTGTGATAATATTGTCCTCCTCTAGGGCCGGGGATCCAAAGTTCAGAACAACATCTACAAAACTGGGTGTGCTGCCTGTAGTGATAGCCTGAGAAAGTACACAAGAATTAGTGTCCACAATTAAACTGACAACAGAATGTTCTACAAACATATGTACCAACAAAGGTGATTTCATTGCAAATACCGCTTTAAGGGTGGGGAATGGGGTGGGGAGATGAAGTTGTACTGTCATAATGTGATTAGGGTGGTGGATGTGTACTGGCTCTATGGAGAAGAGTTCCACAACAGAAGGGAAGTACAGTTAGAAGGAGTGTTGATTGGAAGGAATGTTTACTAGAAGGACTGTTTACTGGAAGGATTGTTGATTGGATTATTAATTGGAAGGATTTTTGATTGGAAGTATTGCTGACTGGAAGGATTATTGATTGGAAGAATTAATGACGGGAAGGATTATTGATTGGAAAGACTGTTGGAAGAATTGTTGATTGGAAGGATTATTGATTGGAAGAATTAATGACGGGAAGGATTATTGATTGGAAAGACTGTTGGAAGAATTATTGATTGGAAGGATTATTGATTGGAAGAATTAATGACGGGAAGGATTATTGATTGGAAGAATTAATGATGGGAAGGATTGTTGATTGAAATGGTTAATGATTGGAAGGACTGTTTAATGAAAGTATTATTGACTGGAAGGATTGTTGATTGGAAGGACTGTTTGTTGGAAAGACTATTTACTGGAAGGATTATTGATTGGAATGAATATTGATTGGAATGATTATTGATTGGAAGGATTATTGATTGGAAGGACTGTTTGTTGGAAAGACTATTTACTGGAAGAATTATTGATTGGAATTATTATTGATTGGAAGGATTATTGACTAGAAGGATTATTGATATATCATTGAAATAAACTTTGGTCAGAAGGTTTCATTCTTTTTGTGTCTTTTCTTTATCGAGTCTTCTAATCACAGTTTATATTAATATATTTTGGTTGAGGTGATCAGATGATGAAATTGTGGTTGGGAACAATGTTAGTTGGAGAATTGTTGAATGGCAGTATTCTTGATTATTCTTGGGCAAACCATGGGCATTCCCTCGCTATCCAAGGAGGCCATAATTGCAGAGCCGGCACATATTGCTCTGAGACTGGGCTGACCCGTGGAGTTGCCACGTCCTGCTCATGGCTGCTTCAGTTCCTCACTTCCATGTGTTGGGCATATCGCTTGCCACTGGTCGCTCAAGCACACACCAGGAGCGGTCAGACTGTGAGCGACATCCACTCGGTAAGCTTTTACTTCAGACCACGCAATAGGTTCGCTCGCCGTGCGTTCCATTTCGCGTCATTGAGACGTTCTTCCACTTTTGTCTACACTCTCTACGAGTTAGATACACACAGTTTTCGTAACCATTTCCTTCGACTGGGGCACTTTTCTGACTTTTTGTACTCGCTCACGAGGTAGGCTACATGTGCTGCCGGCTCAGCACCTTACCTTCGTGCAGCACTGAACGAGAAACGGCCAGGCTCTCTCATCCGGGAATCCCTCATATCCCCCAGCTGAGAGTCTTCAAACATGTATCAGACCTGAGCATGTAGCTTGCTTAGTATCTCGCCCCTATTTTTCGGTAGGTGGGTATCAGCCCGGCACTCAGATCCGACGGTTTGTGGCTGCCACAGCCCTCGACAGGGAGCCTTAAGAGTTTTGTTCGGACCAAGAACTTCTGCCTTCGTACACCTGATTTAAATTTTTGACTGCTATCCTCAGTCTACCCTGCAGAGCAGCAGGTTGTGTCTCTCTTAGTCTGGTCCCTATCCCATATGCTGTCCGATATGTAGTTTTTCATCCATCGGCAAGCAAATGGGGTTGATGGGACACGCAAGCCCCCCCACCACGGCAAGGTGGAGACACATCGGGGGAGCGTCTTTAATTCTCTTCACCATGTGTTGTTGGGTCTCCCACTATCTCATTCCCCTTGTAGATTCTGGACAAGGAAGCATCTAGCAATACTATACTCAGGTTTTCTCAATGTATACTATCCAATGTCATTGACTTGTCCTCACTTTTTTGATTCACTGGAATTTGTTTAGTTCTCTCCATAATGGTGATTCTGTACTCTCATTTTAAAATAGTGGATTATAATGCCTAGTCAACTGCTAAGCTATTGCACAATAATTAACAATAGTCAATTAACATCTAAATAGATCAACTCACTATAAGTTATTATGTTATACTACTTAAATAAGGGTGATGATGTTTCAATAAGTAAGGTAACAAAGCCTGTCACATGCATACAATTATTAATTGTTAGACTGTTATGCTCTAGCAGGTTAGACAAATACTCTTTATCTCCTTCCCACAAGAGCATTGATAATGTTAACAAGATTTCTACAGATAAGGGCACAACATCAAGTTATATACAGCACCAACTTGTTGAGATCTAAGGACCTAAGGTTATGCCTCACAAGCAAGTTTGATTTGTTGCAAGCACCTTGATAATGGCAGGACAGAGATAGATGATCAGCGCCCAGGTTGGATAAGAAAATCCACAATGGAGGAAAATATATTCCATTTTAATGGGCTGATCCATGGTGATAGATGGATTAAATGTAGTGCAGTAGCACAGCATCTTAACTTCTCATTGGGCTCTGTTCACCAAGCATTGAGAAACACTGCCCATATTGCAGGACCTCCTCTGTTGAAAATGATTTGGACTGCTGCTATGAAGCATTATTTTGCTGCATGATATGGTTAGGCCTCAAAACTGCCAACTGAATATGCAGACTGCTACAGGGCTTCACAAGTCAAACAAGTTGCAATACCCTGACTTTGAGACCTTAACATTGATGTCTTGTTGACCGGGATGAGTTGTTGTTTTTTTTTTTTTTTTTTGGGGGGGGGGGGGGGTGTTGATGGGGACAAAAAATGTTAATTACTGGTTGACTTCAGACTGGTGTTTAACTAAAGGTAAAGGGCAAAGGGATTCATGTGGCATTCATAGTGACCTTATTTATTGTATTTTTAATCCAGACAATTTTCACTTGAATGCATGCTGTTTCTACTGAAGGTAGAATTGCCTAGAATATCAACCTGAGAACTGAGATTGGGGGGGGGGGGGGGGAAGAGGGGGGTGATCACAACGTCACTGCAAATGACAGATCTGAGATCAGAATGTCAGTACTATTAATTATTATAATTTATACAACTTTATATTCACATATCGTATATTATATACCTTTATTCTAGGCAAAGTAACCGTTGGGGGGTTGGTTCTAGCTACAAACTGTAGCCCGTGGCCATGTTTTATTGTTTCCAGTGTCTTTGGTAAGTAATTGAAGGGACCAAAAGCGAAGTCTGCCCGCAGAGCGTCGATGACCATCAGCACCAACCGCCGGTAGCTCACACTACCGCCGTCCGACAAATCTGATTCACCAGCTTCATTCTTTAATAAGTTCACTGTCTGTGTCGAAAATCCACGTGATACATTTTTGACAGGGAAGAAAGCTCTCATAAATAAGGCGAGAGCAAATAAAACTGCGAGCAAGTGAAAGATTATGAACACTTTCATGATCCACATACATAAGCTAGATGAAGATGTTCATTTAAAGTGGAAGACACTAAGATCGCTAGGGGAGTAGTCATTAATTATGTCTAATAAAAACCCTGAACTCAAAAGTAACAGTTAAAATCAGTCTTCATTAAGGATTTCAAAGATATATGCAATAGAATAATAATTTTAAAGTTACAAAGCTAGTACAGTGTTGACAGAGGGATCAAATCGGACAATTGAATAGTTTAAAAAATCACTCATTTATTATATCGTCTATGTAGTAAGTTATCAAGGGAATTTAATAACTGGGGCTGTAGCTCAAATGGTAGAGCGCTCGCTTAGCATGTGAGAGGTACCGGGATCGATACCCGGCAGCTCCAAAGGTTCTTTTTTTTAAATTCATATTTTATTTGTTTTCCAAACGCTACATAAAGATGAGACAAACAAACCCCATACTTTACATATCATTAGCCCAAATTAAATTTAACAAAAAAATGATTCCCAGAATTGTCTACCATCGATAGGGATGAAATCACATTAGAAGAATTAGGAGTAATGGGAGAGTTTGGAGAATATATATTAACCAAAATGTTGAATGATATTTACTGCAGTGGATGGGTTACAAATGTCGCTGTTATGTAGCCGGGGGTGGGGTTGGAGTGAGCGCCCAACCTTGCATAAATACCCCAATGGCTCGTGCATTCATCACCACTGCAGCAAAAGTTAAACTCCTGGCCTTCCCGTGGCGAACCTGTCTTAACTAACAGGGGAAGGGGCGGCGGCGAGTCACTGGCACCGAGAAATAACCAGAAAGCTCTAGATGTGTATGCACGTACATGCATGCGCAGATACGTGTGTACATGCCTACACATCTAAACTCGAATAAGACCACAGTCTGCTCTAGTAAAGAAAAGGTGCTGAAGACGGAGGCCTCCAGCCAGGAGACGCACCACAGAAATCAGGATGCCACGCAATTACGCGTAATGAAATATTTTATGGTACTCGCCCTGCTTTGTAACCCCAGGCAGGTGCAGTGCCGGGCCCTATGTCTCGAAATGGACCAAAAACAACTACTGGAGGTCCTTCTCAGAGTCCCGTTGAGCCAGGGGACCTGAGAATAGAGCCAGGGCGATACCAAACAAAGACTAAATTTCCCAAATTGAAGTTTACATGGAAGAGGCAGAGTATCAGACTCTTAAACTTAAGACAGGCAATAGAAGCCTACATTTGATCAATTACTACTATCCAAGTGACAGCCCTAGAATAGACACACTACCATTAAAATAAAAAAAATTATTGTGTGTGGCGACTTCAACAGCCACTCGCAGAGCTGGGGCTATGATCACATGGACCAGAGAGGAGAGAGACTGGAAGACTGGCATGATGAGAATAGATTCATCTTGATTACCAAGCCGTCTGACCCACATACTTTTTCTACTCGAGATCATGGCATACTACAAGTACACCTGACCTGGGTTTTCATTCACCAGACCTGGAGTGGGACATTGCACGAATTGTTGGGAAACAACTTGGTGGCAGTGACCACCAGCCAGTCTTTCTAACTGTAGAAAATGAGCTTGTAAGTGAAAGCAGCACCCTCTCGAGGTGGAACTACAAGAAAGCAGATTGGGCAATGTACAAGATCGCACCAACATACTGGTTAGAAATCTGAACACTGAGAAAGTCATAACTAAAGTAGTTGAAGAGTTTGGGAAATGCATACCACAGGCAGCACGAGAAAGAGTACCAAAAGAAGATCGTAAACATTATAAACCCTACTGGAGTAGTGAACTGGAACAGTTGCATAATGATGTGGAAGTGTGTAGAAAGCAAGCAGAGGCCAAACCCAGCCAAGAGCACCACAATAAATCCTAGCACGCAAAAGCCAAATTTCAAAGGGCCAAGCTGCGGGCTAGAAGAAAAATCTGGCAGGAGAGAACAGAGTCACTGAACTTTGAAAGAGACACAAGGAAGCTGTGGAATCTAATAGGACAACTTAACGAAGAGGGCATAGGGAAAAACTCAAAAATTGCACTACATAAAGACGGAAACATCTTAACAGGAAAGCAAGCAGCCGACCATTTTGCGGACTCATTCACACAAGATAACAATATCGAAATTAGTCCAGAGAAACAACAAGACCACCCCTCCCCCTTGGCGGCTTGCAGGCGGGATCGTAACCTCAGGGATGTGCTGGTCCACAGCAGTCTACCCCAACCTCAACAGTCTCTTCCTGGCACGGTGGCTTGTCTTCGATCACGTTGTAAGACCTGCCCACATGTACTTCAAACCCAGAGTCTGGCAGTCCCTAAGACCACCTTCCACATTCGTGAGTTTCTCATGCACGAGTCGCAACGTTATCTATGTCCGCACACGTTGTGACATGATATATATTGGAGAAACAGGTCTACGTCTTACTGACAGATTTAGACAGCGCCTATCTTATATCAACAGTGGTGCTCAGAAACCGGTATCCACACACTTTAACAGTTCTCACCACTGTGGCATGGCAGACATACAGGTCACGGTGCTCAAATAGTGAGCATCTCACGAACGTGATCGGAAAACTTTGGAAAACCGCCTCATCTTCCAGTTGGGTTCACTTTCTCCTCACGGCCTCAATGTCCAACATAGTTTCATTTAACTTCCAACCTCCCTTTCCGCCTTTTCCATCCCCGAAGTTGTATAGCCCACTAGAAAGACGTGACAGCGTATTCTTTACAGGACGTAGTAATCTACCCCAACATTACTTTTGCCGTTTTTGATTTCTTGGCAAGTTTGCGTTCGGTGGCTTGTCATTGCTTTCTGAGCAACCGGCACTCATACCATTCTATGCTAACCTACGCAGGGCAGACTGCATTCCAAGCGCCTACCGCTGTGTTCCTACGCGGTATGCGGGAGTGTGTATCCCACCTTCTCCACAGAGCCGCCTATAGTTCACTGCTAATCCGCTTTTCACCGTTCACTCACATGAACGTCCCCCACCCCTCCCATGGTGCGGCTAAGCCAATCCCTGTCGCCCATCGAACAGTTTAAACCAAACATCCGGTTCTTTCATTCTCATCAAATGGTAAGCGCTGAAGGCGCATTCGACCAAACCAGGATTCAGATAAGTAACCTTTGTATCTTTATGTAGTGTTTCTCGTGTAGTTAGTTGGTTATCTGTTTGTGTTTGTTTATTCTGTGCTGACGAAGGCTTTAGCCACAACGTCCATTTTGTTTCTTGTAATCGTGTTCTTGTAAAGCTCACAATATACTTCTCGTTTTGTGGTGATTCATTCATTGCATAAATTTTATTATTCTTCCTACACGTTCATGAGTTAATCTGAATATATTTAAAGAAAACCGCAGTCAGCGTGAAGTTATTGACATCTCTATCTATAGGTTTTTGTTCTCGAATAGTATAATAAGTATAGTCAAGTCTTAGTCAAATATGACTGAGTTACCATATGCCAGCAGACGGCACAACCTGCTTTCTGTTAGAGCCAAATCTTGGGCCACGCTCACCAAACTTGAAACTCCACATTGTGCCAACGGCTTCGGGTAGAGGAACGCAATTAGGAGGGTACAAGCCTTGCACTGGTGCGAGGAAAAGCAACCTAATGACCACATGTTATTGACAGGGCAGGTCAGGCCTCAAGCCTTGGTCGGCAACTTGTCTAGGCTGGAAGCTCCGACAGGCGGGCAGTTTAGAGCATTGCTTTGCTGATCCGGCAGCTTCTGCAGCTTGTTTTGTTCCTGATATATTGGTGTTACCTTTCCTCTGGAGTAAACTATGCAGAGAGAGAGAGAGAGAGAGAGAGAGAGAGAGAGAGAGAGAGAGAGAGAGAGAGAGAGAGAGAGAGAGAGAGGGAGAATCATGCCTGCATGGACAGCACATTACCTTTCAATTCAGCCCAGTATTTATGCTATGGAGAGATATAATTATAATTTCAGTTTACAAACTATCATCTGTCAAGACGGCTAGGTGCCAGTCAGTATGTTATTCCTCCATGCCACCGTCTTATGCCATTCAGCATTATTTGTTTTGGTGTCTCTTGCTCTGCATCTGTCGCTTCTACTGCTAATCCTTCTAGTCGTCACGATTGTTTCCCCAACGCCCCTCTTCTCATGACGTGACCACAGAACATAGTTCGCTTCTTTCTTATAGTTGTATATAGCGTTCAACTTTCATTAGCCTTTTCCAAGCACCCCTTGTTATTTGTCCGGTAGTCCAAGGTTGTGTGAGAATACTAAAAACTAAAGAGTATTCCTACTATTCTGCAAGGGATAATTAAGTAATATACTTCGTTATCATCATGTAGAAGGTTCTTTGCAAAACATCACTGGCATCCAAGTCGGCAACAAGATCTCGGTCCATTGTAATTTTCCCTTCTCCGCGTATTTTCGTGCCAAAGGCGTCTTCCATGCCCCGTGTCCACTTTTATGCTGGTCCGTCCCTGCCTTTCCTTCCTGGAATCAGGCCTTCCCTGCCCTTTTTTATCCTCTAAATGTAAACAATTGGAAAACGCTTCTGCAATAAAGGTCAGTTTTGAACAAAACAATGCATAATGACCCGCTTTCATCATCAAACAACAATAATGAATAAATCACAGCACAAGAGAGAGAGAGAGAGAGAGAGAGAGAGAGAGAGAGAGAGAGAGAGAGAGAGAGAGAGAGAGAGAGAGAGAGAGAGGAAACAAAAACGCAAATGACGGAGCCTCTGTATAAAGTACCACTCATTACATTTCATTCTGCTTGTATATTTTTATTGCATGTGATTCCATAAGCCATAATATACCACAATGTAGTAATCTACAGTTGTCATTCCTGCTATGAAGGTAATTGAAAATGCCGAAGTGAAAAACACATTACAGAAACTAGTGTACAACTTCGACATGCTGTACTTATAATCCAGGAGACTAATGTAATGAAAGATGAAACAAATATCAAATGACGCTCGATCAAAAGAGTGGGGGAACACTTTCAGAAAAATGACAGGACATTGCAATGGACAAAGAGCTGGATAAGCACAAGTCTGACTGTGTGACGTTAACGACATGTAAGGCCGTTAATGTGAGCAATTGCTGTAATATATATTTAAGTATAATTTTGTCTCTCTGTCAGAGAGAGAGAGAGGGGGGGGGGGGAGACCGATGGCAGTGAGGAGGAATTTATTAGTCTACACCAGTACGTGCTGCATTGATGGAAGTAATTTTCTCTTCCCCCCCCCCCCCCCCAACACAAAAGCACTCTTAATTAATTATCGTTCTAAGTTGAAAGAGGATGCATTGATGCTATTTTTGAATTGAGCTATGTATTAAAACAGCGAATCTACAGTAAGAATAAATGTCGGCGTGACAAACTGCTTTCAAGTAACAAAAGGCGTCAGACAAGAATGTGTTTCATCACCATTTTTGTTCATTGCCTTTATGGATACACTAAAGAAGCAAATCTACAACCAGAGAGTTTAAATGAGCAACTATTTGCAGACAACCAGAGTTTACTGTATGAGAACAATGCGTATTTCCAGCTCCATATGAATTGCCCTGACAATTGTAGTCAGAATTTTTATATGAAAATTAACATAAAAAGACAAGAATTATAACAATTCAACGAACGCCACTGCAATATAATGTAAATATAAATGGTAACAATTAAAACAAGTTAGACAGTACAAGTTTGACTCGGGCTGTGGGTTCGATTCCGGGCCGCGTCCTTCGATTCACGAGTGAAAATGTTCGGAGACTCCTGTAGGTCGTCGCTAGAGCTACGGAGTTCGTGCTTTGTGCGACGCTTTCCGCGCTGCGGAGAGAGACCGAGCCATATGGGAAAAACCCGGTGCAATGAAGTCGACCCTGTCTACTTTTAAGCGACTTTTTAAAGCGACTTTAGACAATACAAGTATCTGGGCAGTGTGTTCACAGAGAATGGAAGACTAGGTAGTCTAGGTAGGAAAATATAGAAAGCAAACATCAACTATCAAATAGCACCTATTCTAAAACAAAAACTAAATTGAAATATCAACACACATGCACGTGAAAAAGAAGATGCAGAACGCTTTATTTTTAAATTCGTCCCAACGCTGGACAGTCCTATAAACACACAGGCATAATAAATAATCATAACATTTTAAAATGTAAAAATCACGTCAAGTGCGATGAGATGCATAAGAAACGCAGCTAGAAAAACGAAGATATAGAGACACAAATGAGAAACCAAAAACAAGTGTAGGAATAACACATATTTATAGAACACCGAAGAATTAAATGATTCGGACACAGAATGGAACAAGATCATCAACCAGCGGTTAGATAGAGCACTAGAGCTAAGTTAAGGCTAAAACTAAAACTAACTAGCTCTACGTGAGAACATCGGGGGACAAACGAGAGGACGACCCAGAAACAGTTGGCTAGATGGATTAATTGAGACGTTGAAGATGGTGCATGATGGTGAAAATGACCGTGTGTTCACATGCATCCACTGTGGACGAACATTTACAGCGCGAATCGGAATAGGCCTTAATCAGTCACATTCGCCATCGCCATGAGATGAGTTGTAGTTTTTGTAGCCTTTTTTTTTTTTTTTTTGAAGCACACTGTAATAAACTATCGTCTGTCAAGACGGCATGGTGCCAATAAATGAATGAAGAAATCAAATATCAGGTGAGTACAAGCAAAACAGAAAAATAAATCTGCCTCCTCACTGCAACGCTTCACGTTAAAAGTTAAAAGCAATAGGACAAAAGAAGAAGGAGAAACTAACTACTGTCCCCTTCTTGGACTTCCAGCCCTTACAGGAAGTCCTGGAATAAACAAATCTAGAGTAGTGTCCCCTAACTCGAGTGTTTATTACTGGGCTGAAATCGTTGACGGAAACTTGTGAGTTTATCATTACTTAACTCCAGATCCACTATAAGTGCACGGTAAATGCTATTTCAACATATGGTTGATCCTTGTGTTAAAAATGGTAGCGTTAAATGTGTACTATAACTTTATATTTGGAGAAACTAGTACCGTGATTTTGCAACGGATCGTCGTCCCCGGATGCCGGGTTGAAATTCGTTGATTTAGTTTAACTTTACTTTAACTTTTAACAGATTGTGTACTGAGTACCCAGAACATGCAGTGCCATATTCACCGAGGAGACAGATAACATGCACATAATATAAATTGGTAGACACTCGTACGCTACAAACAATTAACAGAGAAATAACAAATATTGAAATAGTGATAGAATATCACACAGTTCCGAGTTCGATTTTTACACATCATCACATGAAAATCAATGGAACTCACATACAATACATTTTATGTGAATTTTATGTAGCTACTGACTACTGTGGTCTCATCTCCTTTCATCTTAATCCTCTTGTACCATGCGGCGTCGAGGTGAAGTATAAACAGCGGGAGAGTGTCCGTTTATGGGCTTCATATATCGTGATTCTCATGGATTCTTCTATTATTCCCCTGTCCATCGTTTACATGGTCGGCCTCTTCTTTTTGTTCCATTTGGTCTGTACATCCCAACCTACCATGCATCATGTAAGAGGCAACCAAGAAGGCTTGGGGTGAGGCTGAGTACCTCTCCCTGCAGAAAACTTTAGCTGCAAAATCCAGCTAATGATGAAAAAGTCTATAATGGGTCTGGCATGAATTGGTTGTGTGCCTATGCTTTAGTGGGTGATGAAAGGCAGGCGAAGAACAGATTAAAGACAAGATGATTACCTTCATTGCACTGGGTTCTGTCCTATATGGGTGGGTCATCAATGATAAAAATTATCAGTGTTACAAAAGAGTTGTTGCAAGGACCTACATGAATATACAGTCCACATCATACAGGAGTATGAGACAGCTTGCAGATGTCTGTGCTTTAAAAGCACAGGTAGTGGGAATTTTTAATGTGGGCAAGGAGGGTAATTTAAAGACAGTCTGTAGCCATTTGTTGTGCAGAGACATGGCAAACAATGATGCTTGAAATTGGATTTAAGTGTATTTCCAGTAGGCAGGGACATGTGAGAGGATGAATATAATAAGTATAAACAATCAAAATACAAATACAAAAGGCATCAGGAGCTTTTATAACACTAGAAAGTTTGTGAAAATTATAAAAAATTAAACTTGGTACCAACCTTAGAATATTCAGTTCTAACATTAAATCAGTACTGCTGTATAGATAAGAAACATTGAGAATGACTAAAACAATTACAAACTACAAACATTGATTGATGCATGCAAAAAATAGAAGTACTATGGTATGACAGAATCAGTGATGTGGAGCTCATAAAGAGAACTAGACACAAAAAGTGAAGAAAAGGTGCTGGATAGAGCACTCATTGAGAAAATCTGAGAAATGTATAAAAGTTCACAATGCAGAAGAAATAGAGGAAGACACAAAATTACACAGAGAAGCAAAGCAGAGGCAGAAAATAAAAATATGTGCAGTACATGGACAGAGCTGCATAGGATAGGCTATAATATGTGCAGTACATGGACAGAGCTGCATGGGGTAGTTAATAATATGTGCAGTACATGGACAGAGCTGCATGGGATAGTTAATAATATGTGCAGTACATGGACAGAGCTGCATAGGATAGGCTATAATATGTGCAGTACATGGACAGAGCTGCATGGGGTAGTTAATAATATGTGCAGTACATGGACAGAGCTGCATGGGATAGTTAATAATATGTGCAGTACATGGACAGAGCTGCATGGGATAGGCTATAATATGTGCAGTACATGGACAGAGCTGCATAGGATAGGCTATAATATGTGCAGTACATGGACAGAGCTGCATGGGATAGTTAATAATATGTGCAGTACATGGACAGAGCTGCATGGGATAGGCTATAATATGTGCAGTACATGGACAGAGCTGCATGGGGTAGTTAATAATATGTGCAGTACATGGACAGAGCTGCATAGGATAGGCTATAATATGTGCAGTACATGGACAGAGCTGCATAGGATAGGCTATAATATGTGCAGTACATGGACAGAGCTGCATGGGGTAGTTAATAATATGTGCAGTACATGGACAGAGCTGCATGGGATAGTTAATAATATGTGCAGTACATGGACAGAGCTGCATGGGATAGGCTATAATATGTGCAGTACATGGACAGAGCTGCATAGGATAGGCTATAATATGTGCAGTACATGGACAGAGCTGCATGGGGTAGTTAATAATATGTGCAGTACATGGACAGAGCTGCATGGGATAGTTAATAATATGTGCAGTACATGGACAGAGCTGCATGGGATAGTTAATAATAGGGAGGCACTATTCGCAATTCCATTGCGAATAGAAAAAAATTATATTCGCAATCAAATTGCGGGAAGTAACTAACAAACATGTCACAGCGTCTGCTCACTAGTCAATTTTAGTTTGGGCCATTAAGAAGTCTAAGAAGGTGGTTAATTTAAATAGGAATGTTCACTGTTGCGAGTTTATTTCTGCCAAATTCTCTGTATTTTTTAATGAATCACTCTTCTTCTTACTTCTGTCTGTTCTTTTGGCATCCCATTTTATTTTTACATTTTACTTTAGTCCTGTTTAAATATCAAGAATAATTTTTCAGAACAGGTATCCCCAATACAAATAACGATCCCTACAAATAATTCTGTCCCCAGGCGAGTTCAAGAATTGTTAACTTTCGTTTCTGTACACTTACTGTTACAATACCAGGCATCCATGTTTGTTTACGTTACCGTCCTACTATTTATGTCCTGATAATATCGCAGCAGTGATGATTCTCTCAATTTGACACTTTCTATGGCCTCCATTGCATCCTCTCTGAGTGACTCTGTTCTGGTCCAAGCTGACAGTACTGACAGTCAGCAATATGCTTCGCCTCAGAGAGACATGATTAGGCAATTCAAACACCAGGCTTTCGATTGACTGGCCTCATTAATTTGCTACGCATATAAAGTGCAGGAAAACCCAGTATATCTGAAGCAGGTGGAAAAGAGAGAGGAGAGAGATAGATAACGAAGATAGTGTGAGAGACAGAGATATGAGAAAGACGTGTTGAAAGACATTAAAGAGTGGTAAAGACAAGAAAGGGAGCGGTGGGAGATCGAGACTTAGAGAGAGAGAGAGAGAGAGAGAGAGAGAGAGAGAGAGAGAGAGAGAGAGAGAGAGAGAGAGAGAGAGGAACTCGCGTTCGGGTGGCTAAGCTCCTTTCCCAAGACAACAAAAGTAGAGGACAGATAAGAACAGAAAGACAAGTGTGCAGGTTCTTGTGCAGCAAGATAAACAACACCTAATACACAAAATCCGTAGAATACATATGTCTAAAGCGAAATCATCAGACTAGCATTGGTGTCACCTAATTCCTGAAAATGAAAAAACAAAAAAGTTGCCTCCCCGTCGGCGAATCGAACCTCGAGCTCCCGCGTGACAGGCGGAGACACTAACCACTACGCTACTGAGGACACGTTAACAGATCAACAAAATATTGTAATATGGACACACGCACAGGAATAATCACGTGACCTACTTCGATTGCGAAAATAATTTTTCTCTATTCGCAATTCCATTGCAATGGAATTGCGAATAGAGAAAAATTATTTTCGCAATCGAAGTAGGTCACGTAATTATTCCTGTGCATGTGTCCATATTACAATATTCCATTGCGAATAGTCACTCCGTTAATAATATGTGCAGTACATGGACAGAGCTGCATGGGATAGTTAATAATATGTGCAGTACATGGACAGAGCTGCATGGGGTAGTTAATAATATGTGCAGTACATGGACAGAGCTGCATGGGGTAGTTAAGGATGGCTTGGATTGATGGCCTGTACCACAATGGGAGGTAAAGAGATAGAAGAAGAATGAACCTAAAGATAAAAGCAATCCCATGTTAGATACTTTTCTAGGAGTATTATGTGTTAGAGCTTCACATATTCTAGGGTAAATGCATACAGAGATAGGGCGCTTATTGTCCTTTTTTACTATTCTTTCTTCCCTGCCAACTCCCAGAAGATTCTACAAATGATCGCAAAGCTAATTTTATGATGCTGGATCAACCTAGAACTATACTGGTCATTACAAAATTCCTATCCTAATAGTGCGAGGAGTTGATCCCAGAACCCTGTCTTGTTAAGTGTATGCACCAATCACTATGTCATACATTGTTGTTTCTAATACTAATTAGCATTAGTGATTGCAAATAGGCAGACTAGTTACACTGACTGATTACTTTTATAAAATAAACAAAAGGGAAACTGTCACCTAATAAAGATTAACTGTACTTGAATATTCATGAAGAATAACTGTGTCTTTCAACACAGTTAGACTCACATTAGAACTTGATATTTATGGGATTGTTAGACAAAACATCAGAAATAACCTCTTCATACACCCCACCCCCCTTTTTTTTCTTTCTTCCTTCCTCCATATATTGAGTAAGTGTCAAGGGCCAAAGATCACATTATGGGCCCAATACCATATATCATATATGTCATGATGACATCCACATATACACACAACCACAAATACACTCCACACAGTCAAGGCATTAAAAGGGATGCTGTGGGAAAAAAAGGAGAGTGATTTATATCATGACCTTCAGCATGGGAATGGAAGTGGAGGCTGTAATGATGCCGTTTCGATGACTCGAGAATAGTACAAACAATATTTTGTTTTTGCAACAGACTTGCAAAGAATTGTTTCATAAAATGGAAAATAGAATGTTCCATGCAAAACTCGCTCGCAAAGATGAAGGTCAAGAGTACATCATTAATTTTCTGCCGAGGCATGTGGGTGTGCGAAGTAATGAACAGGCTGATAGACTGACTTGTGCCACTCTTTTGGGCAGAGAGCTATATTACGTCACTGCTGATGTGGTCCAGACACCCTGAGATCAAGTGGAAAGTGCAGCAAAACAGGGCCCACATCTGGAGTCGCTGATTCAGGGGGGAGGCATTATCATACAGAGGAACATGCAGGTGGATGTTCAGTCAGGCTGCCACTGGTACATCAGCATGGGAACTCTTCACTGGCTACTGGAGAAGGGAGTGTGCACTTGTGAGAATGTCATAAATACAGTGACATTGATTCTTAAATTCATGTTCATGTGATTATAATTCACACAGAATAAAAGCAGAAGCACATACAGCAGTGGAAGTGATTATTGCCAATGAATAAGATAAGACTGCATCTGCAAATATCCATTTTTTAGTTCTACACCTAGTTGTTGAGGTATTATTCATTCTTTCAAACTGTACTCTAAACAAACCACACATTAATCATCCTATCTGTATTTTAAAAATAAAGTTTGTGATGCAACTTCACTATCTCCTTTTTTTTGTTTTAGATAAATAATTAAACACAGTCGTGGTTTCTGTATGCTTTCAGACTGTAATACAGAGGGACCAACTTGGCATACTTGGAGAGTATCCAGTTTCTGAAGACTAGCTAACAGCAAACATGGTGGTCATATTTGGCTATGATCTGAATGACCTTCTAAAGGAGACCCTGAAGTTTGCAGCCACAAACCCCTGGCAGTTCATATACTATGTCCTGCTAGTGTTATCCCCCCTGTTTTTTATTAGTGCTATCCTGGCCTGGAAACTGGCTAAAGAAATACAGCATAAAGAGAAAGACAAGAAACGCAAAGCCAAGCGGGAAGCAAACATAGCCAGGACACGAAGACATAAGGCTGAATAGCGTATGTTGTGAATGACTTTCGTGGACTCTGTGAGTGGCAGCAATCAGAGAGTGACTCAGTTTTATTTATATCCATATAACACTATGATTTTTATTTTAAAAATATCCGAACAGTTTGCTAGAAAACTTAGTTCTGTGCTTGTTTATGGTGACAGTGAGGTGAATGTATCACATTACATGTGGGACTTAATGTCAAACATTTCCAACATTCAGCTATTCATGTTAACTATAGTTTGTTTTTGTTTTTTCAGTGATGAATTTTTATAAATTACACATTGTTTGGATAAGTAACAAGTTTTAACAATCATTTTAAAAGCTATGTTCATTGCTCGGATGGAAGATGCATGACAGGGATTAAGAGCAGAATATTTCAAGCTAAAGCTGCATTTTAGAAAATTAAAGGAATCTTATGCAATAAGTCACTGTCATTGAATGTAAGACAGAGAGTACACTAATGTTATATTGAACTTGTTTTGTTGTATGGCAGTAAATCATAGTATGTGAATGAACACATTAGGAAGAGCACAGAAGTAATGGAGATGTGGTTCTTGAGACGAATGTTGCGAATGCCTTGGACTGCCAGAGTAACTAACAACGATTGCCTAGAAGAAGCCAATGAAATTATATCATTATATACAACTATCAGAAAGAGACAAGCAGCATTCTGCGATCACATAAAGAGAAGAGAGACAGTGACATGGAGGAATATCATCTACAGAGTTGATCCAGAACACCAAATATAAAGATCTGTGAAGAGATATGAACACTTATGCCAGTTTGCAGGATACATGAGGATGATAATGTTCATTGCATAGTGAACTGTACATTAGAAGTTCTTGTAAAAGTAAAATAAAGGATCCGTTCTATGCCTTGAGGTCTGTTCAGCTAACCCCATATTTGTATAGACCAATTGACACTCATTTAGAGATGTTGTGAATATCACACTGGATGTCTTTACTTCCCAGGAGATTTCATGATTCCCTTTTTAGGCAGGGTCAACTTGGACGCTCAGGTACATTTGAAAACATCTACCTTGGGGGGGGGGGGGGGGGGGGGGGGGGGGGGGGGGTTGTTGAACACATGACCACTAATGCGACAGGAAAATGAGCTAACCACAGTACTTCTGCAGCACCCAGTGTTCTTGATATATTAATAAATTTATATTTTACCCGCATCCGTAAAACATCGCTGGCCTTTTTTTCCCCCCAGTTTTAAATAAATTAATGAAGATACAAATAAGAAATGACTGATTGAATTGTTTGAATATCAGTATTGCATGTCTGCAGAAACAGGCTTTCAGCCCGGATGAACAGTTGTTTCAGCTATTGGAAATGAAATACAAAAATATCTAGTCTGCACGCAGCAAACAATAGTAAGACACGTCCTTCATTGCTCAGCCCTCCCAAATCCTTCAAGATACAAGCAGTGATCAATTGGTGTATAAATACTTTAAGGGCACAGATTATGAATTGTAGTTGTTGAGCTTATTAAGTCTTTCTCGATCAGATAACACATCACTTTCATTAGTTACTTTTTCTCTCTATCCCAGGAAGTTGCCACCTTAGTGTCATAAATGTTTGCCTTATAAGTAGTTACGATAATAATTGTCAGGGACAGAAGTTTTGTGTTTACTATCAACTTTCTGAGTTTTAACTTTGAAGCTATAGGAAGCAAGTGTTGGGGGTGTAAGTATTTCCAGTTGTTCACGACAGAATGGCAGAATTTATGGCAATGTTTCCAAGTGTTTTTAAATAGAAAAAATATATAGTGGGGGGGGGGGGGGGGGGGGGGGGGCTGTTTATTCATTTTATTCTGATTATAATTTTAAAATATTCTCTTTATAACCATAATATAAGTGTATTTTAAAACATAATTTTTAATCTTCAACAGTAAATGAAAACTCAGAGCAGTAGAAAATTAACATATCAAATTAGTTAATAGTCTGTATCTGTGGCTTAGGGGTTAGTGAACACAGTTTCACAGTTGCCTGGCATACCAGGGTTTGAAATCAGCTGCAGGAGATTAGGAAGCAGATCACTTTGCGTTGATTTTTATAGTATGAGCATCGACTGTTAAATAAACAATGGGAAACTACTCTATGTAAAATTGTCGAGTAAATCACAAACAGCCAATAAATGCCAGGATTGAATGCTGCTTCCTGTTAAAAGGAGATGCAAGTAACTGTTTTTAGGTGTGTAATGTTTTGTGAGATGAAATATATGAAACATAAAGCTACGTAAGAGATAGTAATATATATATATATACACACACCGTATTTTACGGACTATAAGACGCACCTTAATTTTTACGCAATTTTTAAAAAAAAACATTTTTACCATTTTTATATTAATTTCGAGTATAAGACGCACCTGAATTTTGGAGGCAATTTTTTGAAGAAAAAAGATTGTCTTATACTCTGTAAAATACGGTGTGTGTATATATGTGTATGTGTGTGTATATATATATATATATATATATATATATATATATATATATATATATATATATATATATATATATATATATATATATATATATTTGTGTTTGTTTTAATGCTTATTTATATTTGTTACTCACAGATATGAAACACAGAAGACTAACATAAAATTATTTGAAGATTTAATTGCTGGTGTTTCCTGTCTTGAATTGTGTTCACATTTCATTCGGTTTGTAAAGTTTAAGTAGAGTTTGTGCAAGATGAGTGCTCTGTATTACACCATTGGAAAAGAAGGGTCCACATTCGCCACATAACACACTTTGTTCGCACTTGCACTGCAATGGGATGGCATCTTCCTGCAGATGTAACGTGTCCCTTGATAGTTCACCAGTTTTCATAAATCTGAATGTGTGAATGTGGGAGTGGCAAGAAGGACAGTACTAAAACTAACAAAGCATTACATTTACCTCTTCAACTTGTGAACCTTCTATTGCCGAATAACTATAGTTTTATGTATGCATTTGCAGGCTATAGTAGATCACATCTGTTACTAATAACAGAATGCTAAAATATTGACTATTTACAGTCTTTCTAGTAATGAAATGGTGGTTTGATTGATTCCAACTAAATTGGAATACTTTTAAACAAAGTTACAACACCCGTGGTGAAGTTTAAATGTAATTTTATTTGCAAATTTCACAATAGATGAAAAAAGCTGTCTGTACCAGCAGCTGAAAGCATAGTAGATCTAATCTGTTTGTTTAATGAGACATTTTTAGATGCTGGAGGATGATAGGGAAGACATTTTAATTAGGATTATTCATTGTAAAAGATCAAAGATGATAACAATTATGACCAATCTGATTACTATAATGAGTGTAATGAAATGACTAGTCCAGATGATGACTGAGGTGATACACCTGTCACAACTTGAGAATTTCAGAAAG
The DNA here is from genome assembly GCA_963921405.1 of Cepaea hortensis. NCBI lineage: Eukaryota > Metazoa > Mollusca > Gastropoda > Stylommatophora > Helicidae > Cepaea > Cepaea hortensis. Next base: position 74,951,950 of record OY992885.1, on the reverse strand, counting down.
TAAACAGGAGAATGGTGTATGATGAAAGCAGTGATTTGTAGATAACAATGGAAACATTCCTGTGTATTTCAAATGTTTTCAAGTTCATTTTTTGATGATTTAGTTTGGTTAAGGATCATTTTCATTGCAAACGATCATCTTCATAAGTGCTCAGACTCCTCCCAAAGATCACACAAGGAGTACCTCATCACAGTGCACAGACTCTGTAGCACCGGCGAGGATCCAGATATGTGTCTGCCAGATCACACATGCTGTAAATATTGTTTTTGGGTAATTTTTCTAACTGTAAAATGTACCCTGGACTGCAACCTATTTGACTTGCTTGTTTTGATCTCCAAACTACTGAGGGATTTCTAACATGCACAGCATGTACACAGGACCTCCAGGTTATATGCCCTTGTTTAAGGAGGCCAGACATCCGACCCATTACCCATGTATGAGGAGGGAGAGTATAATTATTTTCTTATTTGTTAAAAATGCCCACAGTCCACACAGTGAATCAATCCAGGTCTGTTGAAGCTTGAAGCATGCATGCACAACTCTAAACCACTTTCACATCCTCTTATGGTAATAGAGATGAAAACATAATGCACAATTTCATCTTTTTTCCTTTGGAACTCGAATACATTATTTCTGAATGCCATGGAGATTAGATCAAAGAGAGTTAAAGAAACACCTGTATAATTTGTGTTCTATAAGTACTCTATGTTGTGTAAAGGATTCAAAGAAAGGATGCTGGTGCTGAATAGGATATCATTTGAGGAAACCTGAAAATAATATAATTAGAAAGGCCTTTGTCTGAAATCCACAGGAAAAGAAATAGAGGAAAACCTAAAATCACATGAAAACAAGTAGAGACTGAAATGAATAACAAAGTGAGGACATGGACGGAGATGCAGGGGATAGCTAAGGATAGGAGGGCTTGGAGTGAGTTGGTTGAGGGTATGTTTTCCAGTATAGGAAAATGGGTGAAAAACATAAGAAAACCATCCAAGATGGCATGTCAAGCTTTGGAAAGCATTCAGCATTACATGGAGTGGTGGTTCCCATGCTATATTGTAGTGCTTCCTAAATAATGTGACTTTCATGTAGATATGGGTACATATTTACAGTGATTGTATATAGAGATGTGAAGACTTGTGTTTAGCCTCTGTAGAGTTATAGATTCAAGTTATGCACACATTCATGTTATTGCTCTCCATGTTAGAGTTTTGTACACATTTAAAATGATCAATGGCTTTATATAGAGTTGTGTGAACACTATGTTTAGTTTCTGTAGAGTTCAGAATTCTCACTTGCTAATTTGCATTGTGTGGTGTTGTGTACAAATTATGTTATTACTGTCTCATATGTTGGCATGGTTTACACACCTATGTTGCTGTATCATATATTAGAGTTCTGTGTATCTCAATATATGTTTGTTTTTAATGTCTTTTATGTTAGAATTTATGTTTTATGTTTATGTTAGAATTTGTATTTTATGTTATTGTAGTCTGATTTATTTGCGTTGTGCACGCATTGTTGCCACCTGTGTCTTTTATAATAGCTCTGTGTATACATTTATACTGTTGGCTTCTCTGATTTCAGTTGAATTTATGTTTATGTTATGGGTGAATTTATTTGTGACTTCTATTTCAAGGTTGTGCAATCATATATTATTGCTGTCTCTTATGCTAGAATGGTGCCACATTAAGTTACTCTCACTACTTGCCTGCTTGTGGATACAGTATCAGTTGTATATATTTGAGTTTTGTCCACAGTAAAGAAATGACAAGGAAATCATTGGCAAACTACTGAACATAAAAATTGTCTAGATAATCACAATTAGCCAAACAATTCTGGGGTTTTTAAGGACATACAACTAATTTTAACATAGTAAAGATATTGTAAAGATATTTCCTTGATGAGGAACAAAAATTCATAGGAGAAATACAAAGATAATTAGAATAAATCAAGCAAATGATAATCTGATCTGTCTTGGTGAAACTTCACTTCAAGCAGTGGAATCTGACACATATTTAGGCAGCAATGTAGACCAAGATTGGGAAACAGATTTTGTTTGTTGCATATCATTTACAGGACATCACGGTCAACCCCAACATTTTTTGGCTGTCTGATTTCTTGGCAAGTTTACTTTTAGTAGTTTGCCATTGCTTTCTGAATGACCAGCACTCACACCATTGAATGAAAACCAGCGCTGGGCAGTCTGCTTCCAAATCGTCCGCAGCTGTGTTTAGAACTTGGTATGCAGGATTACAAATCATGTTCGTAAGCCCATTGCCACAGTGCCAGCGGGAAGCAAATAGAGATGGTAAAATAAAATGACAAACAAGCAAGAGGAACTTTCATAGCACTAGGAAACTTGTGGAAGTAAAAATAAATTATAACTGGTACCTAACTCAGATATACACATACACTATGTATCTCTAACAAGTACTGCTATATGGATAAGAAACATAAAGGATGAATAACACAATTGCTAATAAACTACAAACATTCATATACTGATGCCCGGGCATAAAAGAAGGACTAAACTGGTACGATAGAATTGCTAATGGAGAAAACTAAATACATTCCAGGGAATCAAGTGGTGAAGAAAAGATGCTGGTGCTGGATGGGACTCATGTAGAAAACATGAGAATAGTACAACTAGAAAGTTCTTTCACTGGAACCCTCAGGGCAAACAGTGTAGAATGAGATATAACAGTTCATGGAGAAGAGAAACAGAGACTGAGATTACAACATGGGGAAAACCTGCAGTGAGCTGCAGGAGATAGCCATGGATAGGACAGGGTGGGGTGTCTGTTAGTTGAGGCCCTCTGCTCCAGTTGGAGATAAAGGACAGAAACAGAAACTGATTTCAGCATCTAGTTGTATAGTCAAGCTGACTAATTCTCTTCTCTGTTGTTATCCACTTAGAAAACTGCACACTAAAGTGTCTCTGTCTTTTACCTATCCTCTTAAGGTTGATGGCTTGTGGTCTATATTTGCTTTAAATCCAAAGGGATAGTTGCAGTTTTCCAACTTAAGCTGAATGTATCCCTTGGACAGATGTATTACATCCTTTATAGAATCAATCCATCTGATTCGGAGTCTTTCTCAGATCTATATCCTAAGTGTCTGTAATTGAGGTACACAGTGGTAGCTGATTAAGCTTCATTGTCAAAAGATATTCCGATCGCTTTATTTATTGTCTTTCTAAGTTCAGTGCAGTGAGTAGTACCTGTGCTAGTCCAACATTTTTGTTTATAATTTAGTCTTTTGTTGACACCATATCTCAAGCATTCCACTTTACTTGTAATGAATTGACTGACTGACTGGCACCTTGTCGTCTTGGCAGACAATAGTTTGTAAAATGGAGTTATACCTCTCCATAACACAAAGCCTGGATTGAATTTAGAGACCATGTGTTGTCCATGCAGCATGATCCCTCTCTCTGCCTGTCTAGTTTACTCCAGAAGAAAGGTTACACCAATACGTTTGGAAAAGACAAGCTGCCTAAACTGCCGGATCAACAAAGCAATACTCTAACTGTCGCCTGTCGGAGCTTCCATCCTAGACCAGTTGCAGAGCAAGACTTAGGGCCTAATCTGTCCTGCCATGACATTTAGGCTTGCACCCTCCCAACTGCACTCCTCCACCCGAAGCCGTTGGCACAATGTGGGGTGTTGGGTTTAGTGATTGCCGCCAAAAATTTGGTGCTAAGAGAAAGCAGGTAGTACCGTCTACTTTCATACTGACTAAGACCTGACACACATGTAATGAAATACAGTTATGATTAATCTCTTGTTAAAAATAAGCTTTATATTTGAATTAGCTTTAACTCATTCTGTACCATGCAAATCACTATATATGTTTTCATTGCTCTGTATTTTTCTTAACTTGTGCTACCCATCCAGTATTAACCCTTTCTATCCTACCTATTTTTGGGCATGTTATGAGAAGAAATGATTTGGAGAACTTGGTGACAACTGGTAAGATCGAGGGGAACAGACCAAGGGGAAGACCTAGAAACAAGTATCTGGATGGCTTGGCCTTGTGGCATGGTCGAGACAAAAACACGGAACTGATCCACGACTCTGTTGATCGAGTGAGATGGCAGAACATGACCGCCCACGCTTACCGGCATGGCACATGATGGATGGATCCTACCTATTGGTGGTATAAATGAACAAGACACACATGAAATATTTCAAATACATTAAAAGACATGACACTTTTATAACAGCTATACTGAAAGACAAAAGTGGAGGCCATTGAACAAGAGGAAGACAGTGGTACAAATGAGAAGATTACATCAAGAGATGAATGAACCACAATCTGTCTGCATGTATAACCAGAGCAAGAGACAGAGAATATTGGAGATCCACTGTTGCCAACCGTGAAGGTGGAGACGGCACACCTTCAGTCGATTGATCTTAATTGTTATTGTAATTCCTCCTGTCCGAATGTGCTATTTTAACCACTTTATATTCAGATATCAATTAATTTCAGTGCAGTGACTGAAACCTCAGGAAGACTGAGTTTCAACTCGTAAGTCAGAAGTGCTGGCGTTTAGGCCATCTAGGCCCAGTAAAGGGCTTGCATCTGTTGGAGTCACATTGGTGTCGAGAGTTTTCTCCCAGCCGCCACCACAGTACCACCACCATAGGTACTATGTGGCAGAGCTCTCTTTCCCCTCTCCAACCTCTCCAAATGCACGAACAAGTGGGTTGCTCAAAATGGTGGTGGGACTTCACATCTGCAGGTAGAGTAGGATGCAGCCAAGTCATAATTCACTACAGAGTGTACATACTGGCAGGATGGTAACAGTTCCCCCTCATGTTTGGGGTATTCCATTGTCAACAGACTCCAACCCTATGCTCAGGGGAGCAGTTTATTCATTTAAATTGAGAACTGCTTGGACTATTAAGAGGTACTTTAACAACTGCTTTGGACACAAAGGTTTCAGATTGTTTGTAAGCCAAGCATATATTTATTGCTTATAAGCTTGTTGCTAACTAGATATTTTTATCAGTGTACCTCGCATTATTTATATGATGACCACCAGTCACAATCCCTGGCATATTTTCTGTAAACCTCATGGTAAGCTTACTGTATAATGAAAACAAATCAGCAGAGAGAATACATCCCAGTCTGATACCCGTCTTTATGCACTGAAATGTTCCTAAATGGTTGTTGATTCTTACAGTGACTGTTTGCTGCCAATACTTGTTCTTTATTATTTGTAATTGTTCTACTAGTTTGATTATTTCCTTCTATAAAGCATAATTACAGATTTGTTTTTACTTCTATAACTATAACTAATAGTGTCCTGAGAATATATATTGCATTGTTTGTGTCCTTTCCATATTCCATTTCCATATACAAATCCATATTGTTCATCTCTAATGTTTGGTTTAATCAAGTGTCTGAGATTACTCTTAATTATTCTGCTACAAATTTTTATATGACTCATAAGATTTATTGTGCAATGATCTTCACTTTCTAAAGCACCTGGTTTCTTTGTAAGAGCTACAAGTATACATTTTAAAAGGTCATTAGGAAAGTACCCTTTCTAGAATGTCATTTTGACATTTTGTTATTGCTTTGATTCTAGTCTCCCATGGTTCAGTTTCCTACATTGTCATGTTTGGTTTGGGTGATAAATCCATACACAAGCAATAAATATGAAAGTTGTTTTCTTATTTAATTTCTAAATCTGATATGTCTCATAATTATATCATAAAGTAGTTCAGCTAGGTGTTCATTGTTTTGTTGTGTTTTTGAAGACATAATTTATCAGTAAATAACCTTTACTGTGAGAATATTTTCATTATAATGTGCAGGTAATAGAACACTTATAAAATTGGCACAACGCAATTACGTCTGAAAAAATAGTCCGGATGGACGCAGAAGAAGAAGAAGAAGAAGAAGAACACTTTGGGAATCAATGATTTAGCTGCAGAATGTTTTTTTTTTTGTTTTTGCTGTTGATATTTTGATGTAATAAACACTTTCAATTTGCGATAGAAATGTGAAAGACAATGTCGTTGTCATGTCAATTGGCAAAATTGTTAAAGATATCAATAGTTTTCTGCACTTCCTGAAAAGGAGATTCCCAAACAGTATATTGTATGCTACAACTACTAAGTGCATGACCCAGATGACAACAGTTTGCCACAAAACTCATGCAGCTTTGAAATTTCGCACACCACTTGTACACTTGCTGGCGTGACAGGTGTCCTCCAACTTGCTGGGCCTTTATTCTCCAATTAATTTCTATTGGTTTCACTCCTTCACAGCTGAAAAAAAGAAATAACATATTGCTGGTCTCCTTTGATGATGTCGCTTCTGAAGTGAGCATCTGTATATTCCTAATGTGGCAAGATGGCACCCTGGAACACTCTTGATGGAAGAATACTACCACATTATTCAGAGATGAATAGTATTGGGAGAACATGGAGGGAGCTGCGGGAGATAATCAACGATAGGAAGGCTTGGAGTGAGTTGGTTGGGGGCCCAAGTCCCAATGCCAGATAAGGGACAAAAGAGACCACCATGTTATATTGTCAAATGGCATGGTGAACACTGTTCCTAATTTCTATTGCAAATTGAAGGTTTTCATTTGAAGCCCTTCTGTGAATTTTGGAAAAAATGATACTATCCTTCAGTAATCATCTGTTGCAGCTGTGAAAGAGAGGTGAATGTGAGTGGAGTAACTGACTTGTATCATTGACACAGGCTGGCGTGGAATAAACATTCCAACTGCTTATTGTTGCACATTGTGAGAAGTGTTTGGTTGGTTCCAGTACCCAGATATCTATGTCTGTAGTGCTTACATGATATTGGCAATTAATTGTAGTGGAAGTGTGTTTGAACATATACTGTTTGTTATTTTATAACTTGTTATTGTTACACTTGGTGGGTGGTTTGTTTATAGTTCTGAGTACTACACTACACATCTGTTGCATCTATTTCCACATGGCTTATTTTTATTGCTGTAGTTCTATTGGGTAGGTGTAACAACATCAGGATTTCTTTGTTTTTTTTACCAACAATTTTTATAATATTGAAGATCATTAAAAAACTGAAGAAAAGTTATGTTTAGTAGGTGATTTGTCTGTTCTCCTGAGTACTCTATCTATTCCAAAATGGCTTGTTTTTATTATTTTAGATGTTCTGACTTAACATTTGTATACTATTGAAGATCATTAGAAAACTAAAGATGATTATGTTTCTGAGTACCCTACTAAATATCTATTCCAAAATGGCTTGTTGTTTTCGTTGTGGTTCTAGTGGGTAGTCATATCCACATGGGGTTTTGTTGTAGATGTTTTGCTGAACATTTTTATACTATTGAAGATAATTTACAAAAAAAAAACTGCAGAAAATAATGTTGCTCTTCATGTTTTTACAAGGACTCAGTTGTTGTAACTATACGTTTTTTCCTCCTTAAGATGAATAGTTAAGGCATTTGCAAAATTAGTTTTAAAAGTGTTGATAATTTAGATTGTTCCATGACACCATTCATGAAATTGTAAAATAATTTATGTTCGCTACAACTCAACAGCTAAAATTGTGAAATAATTTATCCTTGCTATAATTTTAGTCTCCGCAAATGTAATTGTAACAGTGAATCCTTGCTTTCAGGCTTTGTCAGACAATGTGTCTTTGCTGTATCCGCATGGCTCCACAGATGTAATTGTAAAACAGTCTATCTTTTCTTTAATTTTATGACTCTGTAAATGTAATTGTAAAGCTATAAATAGATCTATGTTGTGACCACATGGATCCATAGCTATAATTGTTAAAGTTTATCGTCACTATAACAGATGTATTTGTACAACAATTTATTTTTGCTTTTACTGAATGGCTCATCAAATGTAAAACCATTTATCCTTGCTACGTGTATTACTGCCTGGCTCAATTTCTGTAACTTTACAACAGTGTAACTTTGCTATTACTGAATGGCTCATTAGCTGTAATTGTAAAACAGTTCCTCCTAGCTATTTCTGAATGGATGTAATTATAACACAGTTTATCCTGTGTGTGGCATATTATTTCTAACCTGTCAATCATGTTTCAGTAATGCTACAACGGTTTTACATATGTATCAATAAGAAGGAGACCACCCACTTGTCTGCTGGTCACATCCTCATTGAGGCAGGAATTTTTTTTAAAAATGACCTGGGCTCCAAGAACAACTCAGCCTAAAATAGATACCTGGGAATGTTCTGGCAAATACAGGCAGCCAGTGTGAAATTATCACATCATCTGTAGACCGCTGACCTGTCTATATGTGACAAGCACCATAAACCCAACATGTCCTAAGGCGTAGAACAACGTCCTTTTATTTTCCTACTTATCATAAAGAGGTTTAAACAAAGAACAAGGTTGCTCATGTCCTCCTGCAGGCCATCAGCCATGAATTAAATGAGGTATGAAGACGCCAGCATTCTCATGATGGGAATGAATATCAATTTTCAGGTCAAAGTAAAATATAAAGGACACCTTTGCACAGTTTGAGGCACATTGGGCATTTGATCCTAGCCTCATATTTGTATGGGCCAACTGGTGCTCAGTTGGTGATGTGGTCAGTGTTATGTCTGTTGCCTTTACTTCCCAGGAAATCTCCAGGTACCTATTTTAGACTGAGCCAACCTTGGAGCCAAGGTCTATTTCAATACAATCATTTGGATGGGGATTTGTAAAGTAGTATGTAGATAGTGTTGACATCACAGAGATCATTTATTTAGATCTTATTAAAAGAACATAGCTTGAACATTTCAAATTCTTACCATGTTGAAATTATGTAGAACTGTATAACAGAATGTGACTGACTCGCTAGCGAAGTTGATAGTGAAATGCGCTGGTAATGTGATGAGCAAGGTTGATGGTGGGTTCGATGCCTGCTTGTCAAAGTGAGGGCAAGTTTGGCCACCTATTCCTCCTGGCGGTCAGGTCTACAAACATGGGATGGTGGTATCACAACACAGACACATAGCATGCCACTGTTTGGGACAGTTTATTATTAACAGAATATAACCCAAACAACAACAACACTTTCAGAGAGCATCATATTCTTGTTTAGTTAAGTTCAGAGAATTCATGGACGAACAGACTTTATTTTCAAGGAGTTAAGAACTGCTTTGCAGGCCCGCCTGACATTCTGCTCTTATTGTCTCTCTGCTCTCATACATTATTTCATTTTTACATCACTTCTGAAATAATCTTAGACAACAACATCGACAACAGAAACAATATATGCATTTTAAATGCATGGAAAATACAATAATCATTAATACATGACTCACTAAAACTAACTTTTTTCATGGCAGTTGTAATTAGCTAACTTAGATGTAATGTACCACAGTTAGAAGAATGTTTATTATACTAGTTGTCCTTTGAGATTATGTTTTTTAGATGGGCATGTAGTCTGTACTGAGATAGTGTTTAAATAGTTTGTGCTTGTATGCACTGGGATTGGTGGTGTCTTTGATTTGTTGTGGAAGATTTTCCTTAGCTGAGATGTGCGTATGCTACGCTTGTTTTGTATAAGTCTAGTCTATCAAAGGCTTAGAGATATGTAATATGTTTAGTCGTTCGCGATGTCTTGCGTTATATTTAAACAATGGCCAAAGATACGAGGAAGCTTCAAATGAAAACCTTAAAAGTGTGTTAGAAATTACAATAACCACGCCATTGTCTTGTAACCTGTCAGTATTGTTATTAAGGATGTTAAAAGGTTAAGCACGTGAAATCAGGGTGCATACGAACATTATGACATCATAAGGACAGTTTATAGATGGCCGCCCGACTTTTGACATGCACCAAAGAGGAGCAGCATTCTGTTATCTGGTTTTTGATCAGTGAAGAGGTGAAACCTATAGAAATTCATCGGCGAATGAATGTCCAGTATGGTGATGCATGCCTACCAGTTCAGCAAGTGTATGACTGAAGTAGGAAGTTTCAAAATGGCGTGACTTCTGTGACAGACTGTTTACAACCTGGTCAGGCACACCGAGTAATGACCCCAGAGTCGATTGCAGCCATTGTAGGCCTCATACAGGAAAACCACCGATTGACTGTGAATAACATTGCCACACATCTTGACATCGGTCAAGGTTCAGCACACGGCATCATCATCAGTACCGCAAAGTGTCTGCAAAGTGGCTGCCATGGTAGCTTACTCTAGAATTGAAACAACGACGCATTGATGCTTGTCAAGAACTTTTGCAGTGGTTTGAAGCAGAAGGTGATGGTTTCCTATCAAGAATTGTTACTGGAGATAAAACCTGCGTTCACTACCACGAGCGAAGAGAGCGAGCAAGGAATGGCGCCACCTCTCCTCACCGAGACCAAAGCAGTTTCGCATGCAGCCATCTGTATGAAAGATTATGCTGACTCTCTTTTGGGGTGAATGATGCGTTTTTAGTTCACTACCATGCCAAGAAGGAAATCTGTCACCAGTGATACGTTACAGATCTTTTCAGAAATCATCTTCGACCCACAATAAAATCCAGACAGTGCGGACTGAGTAAAGATGTCCTTTTCCAACATGACAAATGCTCGACCTCATTCTGCCCATGCAACGATTGAAACCAGTGTGAACCACATCTCCCGTACTCACCACACCTAACCCCAAGTGATTTCCGCCTGTTCGGACAACTCAAAGCGTCATTGGGAGAAAAGACTTTTCCGTCCGACGAAGATGTGTATGAGTAGTTAGCATGCGGTCAAGAGCATTTTTCTTCTGCAGGAATCCAACCACCTTATCAGCACTGGAGGACTACATCGGAAAATTATACAATTGTTCTTTACTTTTTCAGAATATATTCACCCCCCCCCCCCCCCCAAAAAAAAAAAACATTTAAATTTTTCATTTGAAGCCCAATCGTAGCTTGGTGCATGTCGCACTTTGACATGGCTGTAAGAGTGTCCGACAAGGCAGATACTTCTGCAAGTTTTAGGACCTCACATATAATAGGTTATAGCATAATGGGGTTTAATGACCAGCTCCCTTTCTTACCACCTCTCTTTCCCAGAAACTTATCTGGCAGCCATGTTATGAACAGGACAACCACAGAGTTGTCCAGTTATGCCATTACTGGAAATTGAATCTTATAGATACGTGGGATGGTTAACTCGGTCAACAAATGGCGTCAAGAAGTTGGATGTGTCAGCCGCAAAAGACAGCTCTGCTGTAAACATGCACAGGTACATGCAACATAAAACAATATCGTATGAATAAAAAAGAAGAGTCTTAGATGGGTATATTACTAAGTACACTAAACACTTTTCCGTGATGTCTCTTTTACTCTACATTATTTGTTTGTGGTGATAAACTATCGCAAGTTAACATTTACATTGCATAAATATATATGTTCCTGTTGCTTATTTTCACATCGGAGTTGTTATCATTGTTGTTAGTTATTTTAGCAGCTCATTATGTAATAATTATTATTCTGTATGGATTATTCAGATAAAGAAACATTCTAATACCATTCGTTTGATGTTTTTCCATCTTATTTGTTCATATACGCACTCCATTGGACATTTTGTGTGTTTTATCAGTAATTGAATGGCAGATTTAACCATAATATGTTTTGACAAACATCAGAAAGAGCAGTCGTAATTCTATGGCCACATTTAACGTGGAGATAAAAACTGGAACATGTGACAACTGGAAAGATTTATGAAAAGAGGGATAAAGGAAGACAGCGAGAGAAGACTTTTGACAGCTTTGTGTCACGGAAGGATGTCAGCATAGAGATTGATACCGACAGTTATAGGTCACAGGATGTGGAGGGCATGATTGCCGACGTCAGTCGGCAGAGCACATGAAGATGATGATGATTAGTAATTGTTTCTATATTATACCTCTACCCTGCCGAGGTGGCCAGACCTTGTAGCTCCCCTCCCTAGTGCCACCAGCCTCTACCCTGCCGAGGTGGCCGGACCTGCACTAGCCCAGACCTTGTAGTTCCCCTCCCTAGTGCTCCCAGTCTCTACCCAGCCGATGTGGCTAGGCCTGCACTAGCCCAGACCTTGTAGTTCCCCTCCCTAGTGCCACCAGCCTCTACCCTGCCGAGGTGGCCGGACCTACACTAGCCCAGACCTTGTAGTTCCCCTCCCTAGTGCTCCCAGTCTCTACCCAGCCGATGTGGCTAGACCTGCACTAGCCCAGACCTTGTAGTTCCCCTCCCTAGTGCCACCAGCCTCTACCCTGCCGAGGTGGCCGGACCTACACTAGCCCAGACCTTGTAGCTCCCCTCCCTAGTGCCACCAGCCTCTACCCTGCCGAGGTGGCCGGACCTACACTAGCCCAGACCTTGTAGTTCCCCTCCCTAGTGCCACCAGCCTCTACCCTGCCGAGGTGGCCGGACCTGCACTAGCCCAGACCTTGTAGTTCCCCTCCCTAGTGCCACCAGCCTCTACCCTGCCGAGGTGGCCGGACCTACACTAGCCCAGACCTTGTAGCTCCCCTCCCTAGTGCCACTAGTCTACCGACTGTCGCCAGTCTAGTTAATATCGCAAGGACCCCCAAACCTCTCCACACACTCAGGTGTTCTATACCTGGCTGGTTCCTGTGCCTGGAGAGGGAGGGCATGGCTCTGAAACAGTGCCGTGGAGATGATGCTTCTATAGCAGGTCGGGAGGAAATTCTATACACCAGTCATGTTTCAATAACTGCCAGCCCAGCTTCGACCCCATGTTGAAGTGAAGTTGTGTAACTTGCAACATTGCTTGCATGATATGATTCGACGTGGAACTGGTGGAGACAAGGTGGCTAATTTAACCGATTTAGTGCCAAACAAAATGTAGTTTGAGACCATACAAACATTGATGGTGGAAAATAGGAACTAGCGGCGTGTCACACTTATGTCTTAACAGTTGTTAATATGGTAGCAGCCATTGTGTATTATAACGCAATGACTACATTTCATTGATATATAAGCCTACGGCAGATAGCGGAAGTCGCTTAAGACGATTAATCATCCGATGACACTAAATCAGTTCAGTGAATGAAGTTGATTACAAGAAGCCGATGCTGGATAAGATACACACTGAGAAAACCCGTTAATAGCTTAACTAGGAGGTTTCACTGGAATGCACAAAGTAACAGAAATATGGGAAGACAAGAAAATATAAGAAGAATGAGCAAACACACATTATTTTAAAATGGTTTCGGGTGGTGTGGTAACTTCGGTCAAGGGAAAAGTTAAGGCCGTTGTTATGCGTATACAGGAATACCCTGCACCACATATGGTTTTACGGAAAATCAAACAAGACCTCTGTCATACCCTCTCGTCGTACACTACGGATACATGGCCACTACTGGTCTAAACCGATCTCAGAGTTGAAGATCCTAGACATATAGTGATCAGAAATCATTCTGGCACCCACAAACACATCCACTCAAAGCATATGTTGTCCAACAAAGATATGCTCTATTAAACAGATAAAAGGATCATAATGATTCTTACTAAATGACAGGTTCAGAATCCTTCAGAATGATAACTCAGTTCATGTCGGCTACTAACGGAATGCTGGTGCTCTGAGAGCAAAATTGAAGGGCAGATTCTGAACGTGCCTGGTTTACCACACTGTATAACCTAAACATGTAGGTGGCAAAAGCGTCTCGATGGCTGCTAAACTAAAAATTGCTTAGCTAGCAACTTCATTAGGTTGAAATTCTGAATTGAAAGCTCATTGTGTGGGCGTCATCGAAGTCCACAATCTGAAGACTGAATCCGTGTGGTCGCCGACGGGGCAGTATATGCTGAATGAAAGGCTCAGTATAGACTAAGTAGCCATGTGCAGGACATCGATTCACTGGGAAGGCCCAATACCAGAGCGTCATCTATAGGCTCTGCGTTTATGGAAGCCCTTTTGATGTGACTTTAAAAAAACACTACTTTGGTTTCCAGGTTGACCCAGCCTACCGGGTGCCAGGAAATGTTCTAGGAAATAAAGGCGGCCAGCGTAATGTGGCATAATGGGGACGACCCGTTGCCGTGAAGTTAGAACCTCGACTAACTAACTAAAGACAGTCATTTTTTAGTTATGGTTCTTGCCATCAGTAGCTGGATGACGGTCTGGTGTCACCTGTGGCTCTTGACTGTCCCTACCGGACGAGGATGTCCTAAGACAGCCATTAATGTCGTTCACTAACTCTTAAATATGTTCTGCCATGAAATATTGGAAAGATAATGTGGGGGTTTCCCCTTGCCTTCCACATCCACATGGTGGTATTTTACCTCTTCCCTTGACAACCATTTCCGACTGTAAGCAGAATAGGGCAAGCAAAAGCCGCATTTCAGAAAATGAAGAGTATCTTATGCAATAAGTCAACTTCACTGAATGTAAGAAAGGGAGTGCTGAAATGCTTTATAGAACCAGTTTTACTGTATGGCTGTGAATCTTGGAATGAAAATCAAAAAATTAAGAAGAAATTAGAAGCAACAGAAATTTGGTTCCTGAGACGAATATTGCGAATTCCTCAATCTGCCAGAGTAACTAACAACGACTGCCTGATACAGGCTAATGAAACTACAACATTATATACAACAATAAGGAAGAGACAAACATCTTTCTTCGATCATGTGATGAGAAGAGAGGTATTGGAGAACATCGTGACAACCGGAAAGATCGAGGGGAAGAGAGGCAGACTCAGAGAAATGATGCTGGACGGATTGAGACGGTGGCATGGAGGAATATCATCAGCAGAGTTGATCCAGAACATCAACGACCGAGATCTGTGGAGAGCCATGAACGTCTACGCCAGCTGGCAGGGCACCTGATGATGATGAACAGTCATTGCTTAATTTTACATTTTTTTTTTTTTGTTCGCATTTCCTTTACAGGACATGGCTGTCAACATCAGCATCTTTCAGCTGATTGTTGATTTCTTGGCAAGATTACGTTCAGTAGTTTGCCATTGCTTTCTGAGCGGCCGGCTCACATACCCCGTAAGTTACTAACGCGGGGAGAACCGCTACCGATTCTCGCGCAAGTTACGTTCCTCACGTGGATATACGACATTACGGAGAAAGTCGCTAACCCCTAGGCCAGGGAGGATATGGATCATACGCACATGCAAGAAGAGTGAAATGAGTATTATGGTAAGGACACCGAAGGAGTTACTGGCGATAGGAAAGACACGAAGATATATACGCTTGTCGTGAGATGGCAGAGGGCCAATACTAAATTCAGAGATAGGCCTACTGTAATCAGTAGCATGTTCATGGGGAACACTGTAATTAATGTCACGTCAACGGGGAACACTGTCACCAATGTCATATTCCAGGGGAACACTGTAACCAATGTTATATTCCAGGGGAACACTGTAATCAATGTCACGTCAACGGGGAACACTGTAACCAATGTCATATTCCAGGGGAACACTGTAACCAATGTCATATTCCAGGGGAACACTGTAATCAATGTCACGTCGACGGGGAATACTGTAACCAATGTCATATTCCAGGGGAACACTGTAATCAATGTCACGTCAACGGGGAACACTGTAACCAATGTCACGCCAACTAGGAACACTGTAACCAATGTTATATTCCAGGGGAACACTGTAACCAATGTCATATTCCAGGGGAACACTGTAATCAATGTCACGTCGACGGGGAATACTGTAACCAATGTCATATTCCAGGGGAACACTGTAACCAAAGTCATATTTCAGGGGAACACTGTAACCAAAGTCATATTTCAGGGGAACAATGTAACCAGTGTCATATTCAGAAGGAATAATGCCACCAGTGCCACGAACACTGTAACCAACGTCAAGTCAATAGAAAACACTAATCTGTGCCACGTCAACGGGGAACACTGTAACCAATGTCATGTTCAGGGGGAACAATGCCACCAGTGCCATGTCTAATGAGAACATTTACACCTGTGCCAAGTCTAAATGGTACACTGTCACTAGCGCCAATTCCACGGGAAACTGTGTCACGTCTACGGGAAATGTGCCACGTGTAATTGGAGCATTGACCCAAGTGTCACGTCTAATAAAAACACAAATGTCACATCTACTGGAAACAATGACTGCAGTGTCACGCCCAATGACAACACTGACACCAGTGTCTCGTCTAATGAGAACACGGACATCAATGTCACGTCTAATGAGAACACTGATAAGAGTGTCACGCTTAATGAGAACACGGACATCAATGTCACTTCTAATGAGAACACGGACATTAATATCACTTCTGATGAGAACACGGACATTAATGTCACTTCTAATGAGAACACGAACATTAATGTCACGTCTATTGAGAACACTGATAACCGTGTCACGCTTAATTAGAACACGGACATTAATGTCACGTCTAATGAGAACACGAACATCAATATTATCAGTTATCAGTTATCAGTTGGGATATCGTCACTGCACCCCGGACAGGTCCATAGGTGCTCAGACCCTCATCCCAGCATATGCATTAGCGTCCGGTGGCTAATAGTGCCAGTTCTGTGTTGGTTGACGAGGCACCTCGTTTTCCCGATGTACCTCTCGTGTCTGGCCGTGCCAATTCTCACTCCCAAGTCTCTCATCCTGGACAACGATGTGGATTCACTGACGTCAAAGTCCTCTGTTCTCGACATCTCTTTAAGGATGTTATTAACATCGGCACGATCCATGGGCTGGCCATCAACAGCGGGTGCAGAGCCAGCCAGATTATCAGTTCGTTCATTTTCCTTGACTCCCGCATGTCCCGGTACGAAGATGAAGGTGACTTTACGGACAACGGACTTCCGCAGCGAATCAGTCCACTGTCTCCGTACAGATCCTGCGAATCATGCTCATTGAATCACTTACACGTTGGTGTATTGATGTGATTCTAGCCATATGAAAGCCCGTGTTACTGCCATCACTTCCATCGTCATACTGCTCGTGGTCATGGAGTGGGCACCACTGGATTCTTGAACGGTTCGGCCCGCTGAACGGGCTGTGAATGCCCACGAACTTCTCTGCTGCTTTACAACAGATCCATCTGTACAGTTGAGCACTTCGGGGTTGTCTGAGTGTTCATTGATGACCGCATTGACCTCTTCATTGACAGCAATTGACATCAATAGTATGTCTAATGAGAACACTGATAACAGAGTCACGCTTAATGAGGACACGGACATCAATGTCAAGTACAGATGTTATCTCAAAAATTTATTTAGCAATTGAACAATAATAACACGGCCTTCTATGTACAGCTGTCTTGTTACAATATGTTCAAGTAGTAAAATAGTTTCAGTACATAAATATACTCTGTCATCTCATCATCTCATCTCATCATGTTCCTCTTGTACCTTGCGGTGTCGAGGTGTAGTATAAACAGCGGGAGAGTGCCCGCTTATGGGCTTCATGTATCGATAGTCCCATGGACTCTGTTATTCCCTCTGTCCATGGTTTACGTGGTCGGCCTCTTCCTATGCTTCCCTCTGGTCTGTACATCATTGCTTGTTGTGGTATACTGTTAGTTGGTAACCTTCTTGTATGGCCAAACCATTTGACTTACTGCTTTCTAATAAAATCTAGTGTAGCTGTAACCCCTAATTTAGTCCTGATTTCTTCATTTCTGATCTTATCTCTTCTTGAAACATTGAATATTCTTCTCAGGAATCTCATTTCTGTTGTTGTGATTTTTCTTTTTTCTTTTTCTGTCATTGTCCAGGTTTGGCATTGGTAACATAGAGTTGGTAGGAAGATTGTGTTGTAAAGTGCTTTCTTAGTAGTTATTGATACATGTTTGTTCTTTAGTATTGGTGCATACTCTGTCATATGCACACATAATTTGATTACATGGAATGCAGCACAAATATAAACATGGGAATATTTGGTGCATGAAATAATTGAACGTACTTTAAGAATATGTCTATTCCATTGTTCACATAGGGCAGTGAGAAGCATTTTGTGTGATATTCACTGGCACAGGAACGGAGCAATATGGGGACGACCCGTTGCCGTGAAGTTGGAACCGTGACTACCTAAGAATATGTCAGTAGGCTCCCTTTGTCCGACAGACTGCACTAAAATACAATCATCACCGACAGTTAAGGTAAACACACCCTAGACGTTTTTTTAACGTTCGCTCGCTGGCTTTAAACTTAATCGTAGTCTATACATTTGCTACTACTTCTAGTACGCCGAGTGGAATGTATGATATGAATGACTGTGAGGATATGAATGATATACATGAACCAATGACAGCAGAGTCAGAACCTGAACCCTCATTAGATGACATTGCATGGGCAATAAAGAACCTGAAGAATGGTAAATCACCAGGATGTGATGAGACACCAGCTGAACTAATTAAAGCGGGAGGAGAAGAAAGCATACAAATCTATCACACGTTATGTAAAAAGATATGGAAATATGATATTTGGCCAAAAGATTGGAAGAGAACTATCTTCATTCCAATATCAAAAAAGGGCAACCTGAAATTATGCACCATCTATCCATCTATAGAACTGTTGCCCTGATTAGTCATGCAAGTAAAATTCTACTAAAATCATAATGGGAAGATTTCGTAAGAAAATGGAAGAAGAAATTAACGTGGTTCAAGCTGGATTTAGACAAGGAAGAGGAACAAGAGATCACATACTCAACATATGTTTAATAATGAAGTCCAGAGAATTTAA
The DNA here is from genome assembly GCA_963921405.1 of Cepaea hortensis. Classification (NCBI taxonomy): domain Eukaryota; kingdom Metazoa; phylum Mollusca; class Gastropoda; order Stylommatophora; family Helicidae; genus Cepaea; species Cepaea hortensis. The sequence goes on along the minus strand of OY992885.1, from coordinate 74,933,314 downwards.
TGTAAGCATAATCTTATGTTTCGTACATTATTCAAATGCATTTGACTGTGTACAACATCAGAAACTGTGGGAAATCATGAGGAATACGGGCTTTCCATCACATGTAGTACATCTCATAAAATTCTCTATCTAGACCAACAAGCAGCGGTTAGAATTGATGGCGAGACATCAGATTGGTTTGACATCAAGCAAGGAGTCCGTCAGGGATGTGTGCTTTCACCCTATTTGTTTAATCTGTACGGCGAGCATTGTAAATATAATGCGAAATGTCAGAGATGATATAACCAGGGAGCAATATTATGCCCTAAGTATCGGTGGTCATGAAATACCAGAGATTCGTTATACTGATGATACAGTATTACTATCCACATCACAGAATGGTACAGAAAATCTAATAACCTCAACCCAAAGAAATAGTGACAATAACATATCTTAAAATAGCAAAAACAAAGATAATGTATACAGATAAAACTATTATGGAGAAAGACATATATGAGGGTAAATTAATAAGTAAGTCACAAATAGCTGTAGAAAAATAACTAAATATGATAACTACCCGAAACCAGTTTATTTGTATACATACATTGTCCCTTTATTTCTCAACATAATTTCCACCAACATTTATGCACTCCCCACGACGCTTGACGGCAGAAGTGGATGATGATGATGATGATGATGATGATGATGATGATGATGATGATGATGATTTATGCACTTATCACATATTTTTATCACTTCTCCCAAACCGGCTGCATAGAACTGCATGCTCTGTTTTCTAAACCACGTTTTCACTTCATTCAACCCCGGCGTCATTCGCGAAATGTCTCCCGCTAAGGTAGGTTTTCAGTGGACTTAGCCCCTAACGATTTCCCGTAAAGCGGTGCATAGTTGGGTAGAAAAAGTTACGAGGGCGAGTCAGTAAGTAAGTCACACAGTTCTGTGGGATGGCAAGTAAATGAAAACAGGGCACATATGCAGTCGGTTTGGGAGAACTGATAAAACTATGGGATAAGTGCATCAATGTTGGTGGAAATTATGCTGAGAAATAAAGGGACACTGTATGTATACAAATAAACTGGTTTCAAGTTGTTATCATATTTAGTTATTTTTCTACAACCATTTGTGACTTACTTATTAACTTACTCTCGAATGTTAATGAGGAAAGTGTGGAGGTGGTGGATTGGTGGATAATTTCGAATATCTTGGGTCATTGATTACCAACAATGGTGACATAATGAAAGAAATTAAACGACGGCTATCAATTGCTCTTCAAAGACTAAAACAACCGAATAAATTATGGAGTGGGACAGACAGAACTACAAAAATTAGATTTTTAAGAGCATACATCTTTCCCATTGTAACATATGCCTGTGAGACCTGGACACTTACTAAACAAGCTGAACAACGCATAAATGCCTTTGAATATAAAAGTTATAGACGAGTTCTAAGAATATCTTGGGTAAAGAAAAGAACAAATGCATCCATACTTCAAGAGCTGAACATTGAAGAGGGTTGGCTGGTAAAGACGATAAAATAAAGAAAATTGAAATATTTTGGTCACTTGAAACGTCACGAAAGTTTGGAGAGAGCAATAATGGAGGGGTATATGCCTGGGAGCCGGTCTCCCTGGCCATTTATATAGCACTTCACCACTCATATTCTCACATGCATACAACAGTATGCGTTTAATATAGCACTTCACCACTTATGTTTTTTTACATGCATACAATAGTATATGCTTTATATAGCAATTCACCACTTATTTTTTTTACATGCATACAAGAGTATGGGTTTTATATAGCACTTACCACTCATTTTCGCATATGCATTCAACCTTATGGGTTTTATATGGCACTTATCACTCATTTTCTCACATACATTCAACAATAGGGGTTTTATATAGCACTTCACCACTCATATTCTCACATGCATACAACAGTATGGATTTTATTCAGCACTTCCCCACTCATTTTCTCACATGCGTACAACAGTATGGAATTTATATAGCACGTCACCACTCATTGTCTCACATGCACACAACACTATGTATTTTATATAGCACTTCACCACTCATTTTTTCACATGCAAACAATAGTATGTGCTTTATATAGCAATTCACCTCTCATTTTCAAAAATGCATACAACAGTATGAGTTTTTTTTATGGCACTTACCACTCATTTTCACACATGCATTTAACCTTAGTGAATTTATATGGCACTTCACCACTCATTTTCTCATATGCATGCAACAGTATGGGTTTTATATAGCACTTCACCACTCATTTTCTCACAGGCATACAACAGTATGACAGTATTGGTTTTATATATTATTTCACCACTCATTTTTTCACTGCACTTGGCAACTTTCTACTGGTGAGTATATTTTGTTCTATCTTGCACAAGGCTACATTTGATATGACGCCTCTACTTTGCATTTTGTGTCAGATGTTATGACTGCTCCAAGATACACCTATTTAAGAATTGTCCGATTTGTTTGGATAATATATTGTTGTAATTCTTTATTCTAGGAGATTACCACAATTTCTGTTCTCTTACAATTTAATTATAACCTAGTTTATATCTGTGTACAATACAATCCACTAAATTCTGCAGATCCCATTCATTTCTCAGTCGACCATGTATGATCTGCATATATTATATTGTTGATGTTAAGTGTTCCGATGTAGATTCCTCTCATATGTTCTACATTTCTCATAATACTTTCGCTTTATAAGGGAAACATGTATGGAACAGCAATAAAGAACAGACATTCTAGTAATTTAGAATATGCCAAGAGTAGAATAGTGTTTTAATGACTTGTTCACCTCAACTCTTGGTAAACAGTACTCCACATGAAGTTTATCCACAGGTACAGGATAGCAGCTCCAGTAGTTTGGGTTGGTTTTATGCCATGCAATCAGTTGTGCAGGCGATGAATAATTTAGTTAGATTTCTTAAATACTCGCCCATTTCTCCCTCACTCGCCCATTTCTCTGTCTTTTGAAATAAACACAACACAACATAGTTATATATCATTTATGTCACGGGCTCATAGCTTGTTTATCAAATCTCACCCCTTCCTCTCTCTGTGCATGTGTGTGTGTGTGTGTGTGTGTGTGTGTGTGAGGGGGGGGGGTGTTTGTGTGTGTGTGACACAGTTCTTTGCACCGCCAGCCATCTTCTCAAGTCCTACCAAACTTTCAGTTATGATATGGAACAAAAGAAAAAGCAGCGGCTGCAGCAGGATATAACAATATGAATTGCAAACAATTAAGTATATTTAGCTCCTGCGAAAAGAAGAGATATACTAAACACAGATACTATTTACATACCTTACAAAGAACTCATTCACAACACAGGTGAAAATGAAGTGTAACTTATCCAAAATCAGAAACAATCAATAAACACATAAAATGAAATAATAAAATAAAAAAATAAGTACTATAGGACGCAAAGGACGGCCGACGCTTCGATTCAAAGAATCTTTGTCATGGACAGGACAACACAAACAGATAAAAAAAACCGAAACAAAACACAATAAGATAGGCACAACTGCTAGGCGCCCATGTGTGAGCAGAAATGGTGGTTATGAACGTAAACAATACCATCAACTATCTTCCTTCCACCTAAAACTTGGACCCATGATATAAATGATACATAAGTCTGTTGTGTTGTTTTTATTTAAAAACGTTCAGTTAATAACGTAAAAATAAATGATAGCATTAACTATCTGCCTTCCAACTAAAACTGTGCAGGATGTCAGGAACCTGAAATCAACAAGTGATATTATCGCAGTCATTACAATGGAGATCTGAATGAGAAACGAGCAGGAGGAAGCCGAAGGAATAAATTTGTTCGTTCGTTTTAGAAAACACAAATTAAAAAGTCGACCTCATTCAACCTGCCTTATTCGGCGTTGGTTATAACTTAGGTACGGGTTTTTGCAGTCCTATATTTTTTCCTTTTGTGTTGTTTAAATTCTGTTTTCTCGTGTGGCAGATTCGATGCCTGTGACGTCAGCAGTTGTGGCTTCTATCGTGCTTCTCAATCTGTCAGTGACAGCTCCGTGCTGCTTCGGGCTTTACCAGGAATCCAGGATTCATCCATTTTGGTTGTTCCTTTCTTTCGTCTTCCAACTCTCGGAACATCTTTCCTATCTCTGTCATCACCTTGCTATTCGTCTCCAGAACTTTTGTAAGGGTAGACACTGGTCTGCCTTTAGACTTATTGGTCTTTGCTGAATAAATATTAATATTTTACATAAATACACGTAACTGGGTCAGTAGATCGGACAAACCTTACTCAAGACGACTACCACGTTATGGACAGACCAGAACAGGTCATCCTTCTGCGCCTCAGAACAGGACACAATAGATTACGCAACCACATGTATACAAAATTCAAGATTGGTGACTCAGCCATGTGTATACGTGGTTTGGCGTCGCAGACAGCAGAGCACATACTCCAGGATTGCCCAAACTACAACATATCCAGGCGAACCTTCTGGCCTTGAGAGACAACAGTGGAAGATAAACTCTATGGACCGCTGAATGAACTAAAAAAGACTGTTAGATTCATACAAGAGACAACATTGCAGTTATAAACATTTTTCAGGCGAACGAAAGAAGAAGAAGTAGATCGGACTACTCTCAAGAACGGAGCTAAGTATTCTTGATTTGCGTCTTTTTTATTTTTTTCTGTAGATAAAAAAAAAAAAAAACGTGTGTGGAAACGTTCGTCAGTGTCTGTGTGTGTTGTTCAGTCCGTCGAGTTTCATCGGTTTGTGTTCTATTTGAACTTTTGTTTGTGTGAGTATACAATTAAGGCGGTTATACTTGTGATAACAAATTAGATTTTTAAGAGCATGCATATTTCCCCATTTCAACGTACGCATATAAGACCTGGACACTTTCCAAACAATCCGAACAGCGCATAAATGCCTTTGAATATAAATGTTACAGACGGGTTCTAAGAATATCTTGGGTAAAGAAAAGAACAAATGCACCCATACTTCAAGATCTGAATATTGAAGAAGGTTGGCTACTAAAGACGATAAAATAAAAGAAATTGAAATACTTTGGCCACTTGAAACGTCATGAATGTTTGGAGAGAACAATAATGGAGGGGTATATGCTTGGGTAGAGAGGAAGATGAAGGCCAAAGAGACGATGGGTGCAGGGTGCAGCAGATGATCTCCAGATGGGTGTATCGGACACGGGATATCTTGCTTATGACCGAGAAGTTTTCCTGAAGGTTGTTGTGGGAGCGAGGTTCTGCAAAGGACATGCTACTGAATGAATGAATACTTGTGATAACAAGTTGGCATTCTACAGTAAACCACTGAGATACTAGATGTCGCACTGGAAACATAAAACTTAGACGAGAAGATCAACAACAAAATACAAATATGGTAGCTAGGAAAGAATGAATATTAAAATAAATAATAAACGACGCAATGCGTCCGTGAAGGTTGAGAAGAAAGGCACGATCGCTGTCCTTGTAACCAGCGGCAAATACGTGATGAATAGATGGATGTGAAATTGTGGCAAATATCCCAGACACAAGTCACGTTTTGGACAGTTTCAAAGTTGACTAATTTTGAAATTGCAGGTGATGCCCGAGGCTTTAATTTTCACGAATATCTGAGATCGTGATAGAAGCGCACACTGGCTGTAGACAGGCTATAGGTATAAAAAGTCTTTGTGGGTGAACAACAAAACGTTACAATACCCCATCCGGTAACCAGGTAAGCTGCGAGAACATCAAATCAGTAACTATCAAACATGTAATACATTAATAATTCTTAAAAATTGTCGCGGTCATGAATGAACATTTTTAAAACACTGTAAAACAACTGCCATCGCAGTGTTAATTAGGTAGTTTTGCCATGAATAAATATATATCTTTGCCGTTTTAACACAATTATAAATAAAACGGTTAACTTGAAAAAATATAGATCTGTTGATGTTCTATAATATGTGTGTTATTTAGTTAGTTGGTTAGTTAGTTAGTCTTTCCTCTTGAGCCTGATGCGGCGCATAGGGCAGAAGTCATGGGTCTCCATGTCTGGCGGTTCGCTGCTACCTGTTGTAGATCTTGGATGTTCACTTGGCCGTTGAGTGAGCCTTCTCTGATGATGGTTCTACGCAGGGTCTCTCTTGGACTTCCCCGTTTACTTTTCCCTACTGGTGACCATAAGAGGGCTTGGATGGGGAGTCTTGTCTTGTCCATTCTGAGTACATGGCCGATGTAGTTCCAACGGCGTTTTCTTATAAAATTGGATACAATATCTTGCTTAGTCTCTTAATATGTGTGTGGGATCTGAAAAAAGCCATAATTTTTCTATACACATATAGGCTATAGCAGTGGAGCGGCTTGAGACACCGTGGCCACTTGTGACTCAAACAGACAGTTAAGAATTCCTGCTGTACAACTGTGGACTTCACAACACAGGGAAGATGATGTTGCTATACTATCTCATGATCCCGCGGTAATAGACAGGACGTCCAGCTAGTTCTCGTGGATAAGAGAGAAAACTACGAGGACATGTGTGGCACTCTGCACACGTTAAAATTCCATCGGTAGTCGGAAATCAAAAGTAGTTGACCGAGTAGGTGGCTGCCTAGGTAACATTTCAACATTACAAATATATCCATCAAACGAATGTTTAAACATCATATGTGATTCTGCTGCGCTCCGTGACTAAGGATTTGCGGACGCGATTCATGAGCCCGCTTACCTGCGTTCGAAACACAGATAAGACCGATTTGACAGCAGACCGTGTCGCGCTGGGTTTTAACGTGTTGGTATGGAAGCCGGTCGTTCAGAAAGCAATGGCAAACTACTGAACGTAAATGTGCCAAGACATCAACAACAGCAATAAAATGCTGGTGTTGACAGCGATGTCCTGTAAATAGGATATGCAAAAAAAAAAAAAATTGATTCTGGTATATAGGTACTGGGATCGTCGCAGATGCTAAGGATTTGATGCACTGTGTGATCTATGGGGGAAAGGGGGAATATGGGAGGTCAACATGCTGTCACAACTTACAAACATACTTGTTGTGTTTTATAAACGGGGGAAGGAAGTGTTTGAAAAGGACCGGAAATAATGTAACGGCAGCTGTTTTTTTTTTTTTTTTTTTTGTATATTCAGCTGGGGCTGTTCTATGAATAATTAGCATAGATTACTGAATATTACGAACAATATTCCGTGATAGATTCGCCCGGATGATGACGTTAAGCTGTAGAGAGTAGCGATTTCTCTATCTTAGACCACATCTTATATATAAATTAGGATGTGCGTATTTATGTATCTCTGTATGTATGTATGTCCTTTATTCGTTCGCGAACGGCCCATCCGATTGAGATGAAATTTTCTACACGCCTTCCTTTCATTCCAGGGCTGTCAACTGTTATATTTTGTTAGTGTGAAATCGCCTGCTTACTCAGTATTATTTCATTTTTCATTTTTCATCATAATTTCATATATCTCAGGGGACCTAACTCTGTAAAAGTTATTTCAAGGGGCATAACTTTTCTGTATAACTTATAGTCATATTGTGGCATCGTTTTCAAAGATTTATAAACTCTTTGTCCATAGTTATGTACCGGCATATGAGTTATAATAAATAATGATACAATCTGTAAGGCATTTTCAAAGTTTTCATAAAAATGATGCACAATGCATAACATTGTAACTCATCTTTTTTTGCTTAAGAAGTTACTGTAGTCATGCAGGTGATTAGAAAGAGTTTTCATTAAAAATAATGGATGGTGTGTGGTAGAACGTTCTTTTAAGTTACATTTTTTTTTTGTTGTATGAATTTAATGAAGCCGGACAGAGTCAGGCAGACAGATAGACAGACAGACAGACAGATAGACAGTCGGGAACAGGAACTTATATGACTACTTATATAAATTAAATGAGATGCTTCACACCAGGAGCTGGGCGATGTCGGGCCGGGTCAGACAGACAGACAGACAGACAGACAGACAGATAGTCGGTAACGGGAACGGGAACTTATATGACTACTTATATGAATTAAATGAGATGCTCCCCACCAGGGTCTGGGCGAAGCCGGGCAGGGTCAGCTAGTACATAATAAAGCACAGTAGCCAGTTCTGTTGGGTTTTTGTTTCGCCATCTTCTCATCAGAGATACATTCAACAAGTATTTTAAAAATAACCCAGCACCCAATATTAATGAGATTGTTGACCAAAGAGGCGTCCTGATCTGATAAGTGAATCCTGTCATTGCGGATGGTTGAACTCAGACCACAAGTAGCGTAGCGTAGTCGCTAGACGCTAGCCTGCTGGCCCGGTTGTCATGGGTTCAAACTCGCATCGGGACGCATTCTTAAAATTGATCCCGGCTCCCAGGTCAGCCCCAGCCTAAAATGGGTACCAGGAACTTGTCGGGAAGAAAATGTCGCGGGTGTGGTACTGACCACATGACCCACAGAGTGCCGACTGGGCGATTCAAGTATGGGTCTGGCACCTTATGCTCAGTGTGACTAGGGGTGTAAAGGGCCTCTTCCTTCCTTCCTTTTTCCTGCCTTCCTTCCTTTTTCCTTCCTTCCTTCCTTCCTTCCGTCCTTCCTTCCTTCCTTCCTTCCTTCCTTCCTTCCTTCCTTCCTTCCTTCCTTCCTTCCTTCCTTCCTTCCTTCCTTCCTGTCTTGGTAAGTAAGTGCAGTAACCACTCTATGACCTATTAGACTTGTTAAAGTTTCCCTGCATGTGTTTATTTTTTGACACAACGTTCACAATACATCCGTGTTAGTCAGTAATAGGATACACCATTTATTCTCCCTACTCTATCCACACCAGACGACATCCCATACCATGGCTAATATTTTTCATCTGCGGTTGGCCGCCTTCACTGCCCTGGTGCTCCAAACTGTCGCAATCCCTCCAGTTATGCAAATCGGCTATGGCTATGGCGGACCGGGTGCTGGCGGAGAACAGAGAGGTAAGTAGAATAGAGAGAGAGAAGAAATACTGAGAAGTCCTACGGGTAAAAGTAGTCCTTTGGCGGAAACTGACAATGAGACGTGACGTGTTAGGCTTTAGCATATTCTAGACCAGGACAGGGTGGTCAGTTGCCTTACTTTCTCAGCTATTCTGAAAATTGTATGGGATCATGTATCAATTTTATAAGAATGGGTTGACCACAGAAAACATTTGGGAGGGAATTGTTTCGTGAAATGTATGAAACATTTACCCAATGTACACTTTTATTGGAATAGTTACAATACAACAACGCACATGATTCTAATGTTTTATTGTAATGGCAACACGATACACCAGTCTACACGATACACCAGTCTACACGATACACCAGTCTACACGATACACCACTCTACACGATACACCAGTCTACACGATACACCACTCTACACGATACACCACTCTACACGATACACCACTCTACACGATACACCAGTCTACACGATACAGCAGTCTACACGATACACCAGTCTACACGATACACCACTCTACACGATACACCACTCTACACGATACACCACTCTACACGATACACCAGTCTACACGATACAGCAGTCTACACGATACACCACTCTACACCACTCTACACGATACACCAGTCTACACGATACACCACTCTACACGATACACCAGTCTACACGATACACCACTCTACACGATACACCACTCTACACGATACACCAGTCTACACGATACACCACTCTACACGATACACCACTCTACACGATACACCAGTCTACACGATACACCACTAAACAACACTGATAAGAAGTAGCTATAATAAGAACCTAATACCAGTAGTAGTAGTAGTAGTAGTAGTAGTAGTAGTAGTAGTAGTAGTAGTAGTAGTAGTAGTAGTAGTAGTAGTAGTAGTAGTAGTAGTAGTAGTAGTAGTAGTAGTAGTAGTAGTAGTAGTAGTAGTAGTAGTAGTAGTAGTAGTAGGAGGAGGAGGAGGAGGAGGAGACAATGCGGCAAGAAATAACCATAAAAACCAAGCGAACTCATAACCAATATTAACTGCAACTATAACAAAAATATCAATAAGGAAAACGGCAATAAACTTGACAATAGTTAAAACAATAAGAGTAATAAAAGAAATAACTGTAAGATGACCCAGAGAAAGATTACGATTATGAATCAACTCAGTTAAAACCAAGGCTGATGAAACAGGTTAAACGAGGTGGACATCTTTGTTGGTATCTAAATTTAAAAAAAAATGGCGGAAAGAGTGAAGAAAGGAAGAGCCGCGCATGTATTAAAACATAACCTTGCTACCACTAGGAATTAAACCCGGCTCAGCGTCTTCTTAAGTGTGCAGCCACATTACTACAAAGTAATAAAACTTGTAAATGTGAGCACATGCACACAAAAGATTCAACGAATCTATCTTAAGCGCGTGACATAAATGATATTCAGTTTGTTTGTTTCTTGATCGAAATATAGAAATGATTACCTGATCTTGCCTTTAATGTTTATTACAGGGTGTATTTTTAATGACTGTGCAGTATTTGAAAATATTACCGATCCAAGTTTTGTATTCACCTATTATGTTGCATGAACTTTACAGAGGGTAAATACAAAACTTGGACCGGCAATATTTTCAAACACTGAACAGTCATTAAAAATACACCCTAAAGAAGATGTGCTTACACCTGTGAGTCGCATAGATCCACCCATTGGGTTGTCACAAGTCAGGTACAGGATCCATTTGTACCCAATGAGGGGTGTTGTGTATATGGGACTAGGGCCATATTGCTAGACCAATCGGCGCTCAAAAGCTGATAAAGTCAATATCATGCTAGCCGCCGTTAGTTCTCAGAAACATTCACGGTACCAGCTTTGAGGTTGGGTCAATCTGTAAGCACGCGTCAATGAAAAACGATTGCCACCTTGACATGGATTCGAACACATAACCACCAGGTGAGCCACCAGTGCTCCTGCATTAGCTTGAGTTTGTGCATATCTGCGTATATATTGTCTGTGATAATCGGATAATCCACTTTTACTTCCACAGAGCCACTCACGCTGACATGCGCAGTGAACTTTACAGACGGACTTGCAGCCAATAGAGCTATAATCAACGCCATAGCAGTCACAATCAAACCCAACTCAGGAGGCAGCGGAGGGGTGAGGGCATCTTCACAGATGCAGTTAAAATGATCAATGTGTCCCGAAGTAGGAGCATGCCATAGATCTTTTATGTGAGAGGGCAATCACATTTTGTAGGTCTTAATGGGAGAAGAGATCGGTGGCCAGTCTTTCCCTGGCTTAGCGAGGCGACGAACTTACCCGTCGAACCCTCGCCCGTGGATCATGGCATTATCAGCGGAGCTCCCTATCAACTACTAGAGACTGTTGCATTATATGAATACAGCTATAGACATGACGGTTCCGTGGCGAAGGTGTTATGGACGCAGTTCAAACCTGCTTTAGTAACAACTGTGGGCGATTTGGTAGCAGACCTCCTTACGTTGATTTAAAAAAAAAAATGAAATGGTATGGGTGTCGGTCGTTCAGAAAGCAATGGCAAACTACTGAACGTAAACTTGTCCAGGAATCACGAACAGGCAAAAATGCCAGGATTAACTGCTAAGTCCTGTGCAGGATATGCAACTAACTTTTTTTTATAGACAAAAATATGTGAAGGTTTTATAAGACAATGGTAAGGGTAGTAGCATTGCAGATACGGACGTATGGGGTGTGAAGTGTTAAATCTTTACATATTCTAGTTAATTAAATATGAGCTGTTCCCTTCCCCGAAGCTCAGACAATTCCGAAAATAGAGCGATCCCAATTTTCACGAGGTTGGGTCGACTCCAAAGCCGTACTGGCTGGATAAGAAATACTGACTCTGCTAGGGATTGAAAAGGGACCCTTTTCTTGACAGACAAGAATAACCACTACAATACATACATCGAATGTGAAGCGTCGGATTATACAGAGTGGCTGAGAGGTGTGACATCCGGCTGCTGATTCAAATAGACCAGGAACGATCATGTCAAGTACACCAGGAACGATTACATCAGTTAGACTGGGAACGATTACATCAGTTAGACTGGGAACGATTACATCAGTTAGACTGGGAACGATTACATCAGTTAGACTGGCAACTATTACGTCAGTTAGACTGGCAACGATTACATCAGTTAGACTGACAACGATTACATCAGTTAGACTGGCAACTATTACGTCAGTTAGACTGGCAACGATTACATCAGTTAGACTGACAACGATTACGTCAGTTAGACTGGGAACGATTACATCAGTTAGACTGACAACGATTACATCAGTTAGACTGGCAACTATTACGTCAGTTAGACTGGCAACGATTACATCAGTTAGACTGACAACGATTACGTCAGTTAGACTGACAACGATTACGTCAGTTAGACTGGCAACGATTACATCAGTTAGACTGACAACGATTACATCAGTTAGACTGGCAACGATTACATCAGTTAGACTGACAACGATTACGTCAGTTAGACTGGCAACGATTACATCAGTTAGACTGGCAACGATTACATCAGTTAGACTGACAACGATTACATCAGTTAGACTGACAACGATTACATCAGTTAGACTGACAACGATTACATCAGTTAGACTGACAACGATTACATCAGTTAGACTGGCAACGATTACATCAGTTAGACTGGCAACGATTACATCAGTTAGACTGACAACGATTACGTCAGTTAGACTGACAACGATTACGTCAGTTAGACTGACAACGATTACGTCAGTTAGACTGGCAACGATTACATCAGTTAGACTGACAACGATTACGTCAGTTAGACTGGCAACGATTACATCAGTTAGACTGACAACGATTGCGTCAGTTAGACTGACAACGATTACATCAGTTAGACTGACAACGATTACATCAGTTAGACTGGCAACGATTACGTCAGTTAGACTGACAACGATTACGTCAGTTAGACTGGCAACGATTACATCAGTTAGACTGGCAACGATTACATCAGTTAGACTGGCAACGATTACATCAGTTAGACTGACAACGATTACGTCAGTTAGACTGGCAACGATTACATCAGTTAGACTGACAACGATTACATCAATTAGACTGACAACGATTACATCAGTTAGACTGGCAACGATTACATCAGTTAGACTGACAACGATTACATCAGTTAGACTGACAACGATTACATCAGTTAGACTGACAACGATTACATCAGTTAGACTGACAACGATTACATCAGTTAGACTGGCAACGATTACATCAGTTAGACTGACAACGATTACATCAGTTAGACTGACAACGATTACATCAGTTAGACTGGCAACGATTACATCAGTTAGACTGACAACGATTACATCAGTTAGACTGGCAACGATTACATCAGTTAGACTGACAACGATTACATCAGTTAGACTGACAACGATTACATCAGTTAGACTGGCAACGATTACATCAGTTAGACTGACAACGATTACATCAGTTAGACTGACAACGATTACGTCAGTTAGACTGGCAACGATTACATCAGTTAGACTGACAACGATTACATCAGTTAGACTGACAACGATTACATCAGTTAGACTGGCAACGATTACATCAGTTAGACTGACAACGATTACATCAGTTAGACTGGCAACGATTACATCAGTTAGACTGACAACGATTACATCAGTTAGACTGACAACGATTACATCAGTTAGACTGGCAACGATTACATCAGTTAGACTGACAACGATTACATCAGTTAGACTGACAACGATTATGTCAGTTAGACTGGCAACGATTACATCAGTTAGACTGACAACGATTACATCAGTTAGACTGACAACGATTACATCAGTTAGACTGACAACGATTACATCAGTTAGACTGACAACGATTACATCAGTTAGACTGACAACGATTACATCAGTTAGACTGGCAACGATTACATCAGTTAGATTGACAACGATTACGTCAGTTAGACTGGGAACTATTACGTCAGTTAGACTAGGAACGATTGCGTCAGTTAGACTGGCAACTATTGCGTCAGTTAGACTGACAACGATTACGTCAGTTAGACTGGGAACGATTGCGTCAGTTAGACTGACAACGATTACGTCAGTTAGACTGGCAACGATTACGTCAGTTATACTGGGAACGATTACATCAGTTAGACTGGCAACGATTACGTCAGTTAGACTGGGAACGATTACATCAGTTAGACTGACAACGATTACATCAGTTAGACTGAAAACGATTACGTCAGTTAGACTGGCAACGATTACATCAGTTAGACTGACAACGATTACGTCAGTTAGACTGACAACGATTACATCAGTTAGACTGACAACGATTACGTCAGTTAGACTGACAACGATTACATCAGTTAGACTGGCAACGATTACATCAGTTAGACTGGCAACGATTACATCAGTTAGACTGACAACGATTACGTCAGTTAGACTGACAACGATTACGTCAGTTAGACTGACAACGATTACGTCAGTTAGACTTGCAACGATTACATCAGTTAGACTGACAACGATTACGTCAGTTAGACTGGCAACGATTACATCAGTTAGACTGACAACGATTGCGTCAGTTAAACTGACAACGATTACATCAGTTAGACTGACAACGATTACATCAGTTAGACTGACAACGATTACGTCAGTTAGACTGGCAACGATAACATCAGTTAGACTGACAACGATTACGTCAGTTAGACTGGGAACTATTACGTCAGTTAGACTAGGAACGATTGCGTCAGTTAGACTGGCAACTATTGCGTCAGTTAGACTGACAACGATTACGTCAGTTAGACTGGCAATGATTACATCAGTTAGACTGACAACGATTACATCAGTTAGACTGACAACGATTACATCAGTTAGACTGACAACGATTACATCAGTTAGACTGACAACGATTGCGTCAGTTAGACTGGCAACGATTGCGTCAGTTAGACTGACAACGATTACGTCAGTTAGACTGGCAACGATTACGTCGGTTAGACTGGCAACTATTACATCAGTTAGACTGACAACGATTACATCAGTTAGACTGGCAACGATTACATCAGTTAGACTGGCAACGATTACGTCAGTTAGACTGACAACGATTACGTCAGTTAGACTGACAACGATTACGTCGGTTAGACTGACAACGATTACATCAGTTAGACTGACAACGATTACATCAGTTAGACTGGCAACGATTACATCAGTTAGACTGACAACGATTACATCAGTTAGACTGGCAACGATTGCGTCAGTTAGACTGACAACGATTACATCAGTTAGACTGGCAGCGATTACGTCAGTTAGACTGGCAACGATTACGTCGGTTAGACTGGCAACGATTACGTCACTAACTTATTTTCAAACAAATATTAAACCCGAGGACGTTATACTACCCCATGATTCTGGGATAGAGGGAGGATCCGATGCCTTGTATTTTAATATCAGAACTAGCAAATAAGAAGACGTGTGTATACGTTGAACACATTAAAAACAACAACAACAACAACAACAACTGTGCACATGGGAATTGATTATAATAGTAGGCATAATAGGTCGCCGCCCAGGGAACAATTTCAAATTTACAAAACTTGCAGCTATTTTCTCACGTCTCAGGATAGTATGAATGTAATCCCACATTACAATGAAAATTGGGCGTTTGTTATCTACATCCAGGATCATCAGCTTATCTTGTACAGTAGTGAGAGCTGGACGAACAATTTATGCCCAACAAGTGAAAAAAAAAAAAAAAAAACTACATTTTCCACTTAAGCGTGCGTTTTATCATCGTCTTCTATAGGAAGGACAAAGTCAGTCACGCTGAAGTACCCTCACTTACTGACCACAGGAATATGCATTTGCTGACTAGGTAGGGCGGAATAGTTGGCTTGTATGCCACATGTTAAGTGGATTTATTCTGTCTGATATTCTCTAAGGGCAGCTGGTTAATGGCAATATCAATATGACAAGTCCATAGCTACAGTTGATAGACACATGCCAGCGAGGCGTGTAAATGTTGGACATAGCTAAGACAGCTCTTCACAGAGCTTCTTGCGTCTTGAGGCTTCTTGGTATATGGTACCAGCTTCATATTTTTATAAACCAATAGACACTCCATGGGTAATATAATGTTCTATATCACGCCAGCCACCTTTATTTCCCAGACATTTAGTGGCACCCATTTTAGGCCGGGTCAGCCTGGGAGTCTCATCTCATCATGTTCCTCTTGTACCTTGCGGCGTCGAGGTGAAGTATAAACATCGTGAGATTGCCCGATTATGGGCTTCATATATCGATATAAAGGTCATTTTTTTTTATTAAAATGACAACCTCGAGAAGGATTCTAATTCATGGACACCTGACCGGCAGGTGAGTTGGTGAACTACTGGGTAACAGCGGCTTCCATTGATATAGTTTCAATGAAAGTAAAGTGCTCTTTTCACGCGCTGAGGTGTATTGCACGTGTAACATTAGCTCCATATGTTTAGAGACCAATGGGCATTCTTTGCGTGAGGTGGTCAGTATCAAGTAGGTAGCCTTTACTTCCCGCAACAATTCCTAGAACCATGTTAAACTGGTTCGTCTCGGCAACCTAGTTCCATTTTTGTAAACACTCAGCTTCAAATGCGATTCGAACACGTAACCTAACCAGCCATTATGCTTCGACTGCTCCCAGAAATAGTTTTACTTCGTAGACATTGCCAACAGTAGATTTCACAAACTATCCGGCACATCAATCTATCAGTCAGGTGCCGTCTCCACAATGAAGGTTGGCTGCAATGATCTCCAACTCTGTCTGTTTCTCGCATTGTTTATACATTCTGTCAGATTGCTGTTCGTTAATTTCTTGTCATTATCTTCCCATTTGTATCGTTGTCTATTTCTTTGCCCCCCACCCCCAGAGCATTATGGATGCAGATCGTAATCCCACATACAGCTTTCGAAACACTGCTGCAAGCGATTTGGCAGCAGACCGCCTTGAGTTGGGTTTATTTTACAAACTGATATGGGTGCCGGTCGTTCAGAAAGAAATGGCAAACTACTGAACGTAAACTTTCCAAGAGATCACAGTCACAAAAGGCTGAGTTTGACTGCGAAGTCCTGTAAAGGATATGCAACTAATTTAACTATCTGTAAGATCAGTTTAATTCCCTACTAAACTCTTTTTAACATCAGTTTATTTCTCTGCTAAACTCTCTGTAACATCAATTTATTCCACTGCTATGTTTAGTTTCGCGAACGTGACAACAGGTAATTGTGTACTAACCAATTCTCATTGAACATCAGCAGTACTTCTCCTTCTCGGGACTAAAAGGCAACCCCGGACTACATGCCAAGATTGACATCTTCTCTACCATTGGTGGTCTTGTGGTCATTGGCATCACTGAACGTGCCAGGCCGGAAGATGGCTGCTACGCAGAGGATTTTGGACCATTCCTTAATCCGTATGTATCTTATCAGCTTGGTCAGACTGTGTGCCTGATTGGAGGGTTAATTAGTGTGAAAGTTGTTTGTTAGACGTGGCTGATACCTGGACACTCCAACTCTTTCTATGAAGCAATTGTAGTCACAAGGCAGATAATGCCGTAGGCGTGTGAATTACTAGGTTTTTATATATTCTAGTTCAACTGTTTACTGAGTTGGGAGTGACCAGATCTCTCTCTCTCTCTCTCTCTCTCTCTCTCTCTCTCTCTCTCTCTCTCTCTCTCTCTCTCTCTCTCTCTCTCTCCCCCCCCCCCCCCGCCTCCCAAACATTTCTACATACAGTTCCCAGAAAGTTCAGAACATGACCTGGTGACCACTTGATGAGACTGGGTCGACCACATTGCTGTACCATAATAATATCTTCTCGCTATTGCCGAGACTTGAACCCTTGCCACTATCTCGATAAGCTAGTCCATTCACGCTCTGCCACCACGGCCCATCCTATTACAAAAGAAACCACTGTTTTCATTAGTTGGAAACATTAGTTACTGTGGGATGTGGAATTTAATATATGAGAATTGTTTGCTTGTTTTGTCTAGGGGATCCCTAATGGGGATTATTTTGATTCTCACTCATTTCACCACTTGAGGTGATCTTGGAATTCTACCATAAACACAAGAGGAAAAATACTTCACTCCTTTATATAATTGTATTTATGTGTATGTTTCCGTTCCCACTAATATCACCTTCTAATTTGTATATAGTGTTAGAGGACATTGATTGTTTACAACATATATAACAACCACTGTTGAACAAACATCACCAAGCAATTGACGTAAACATCAACATTTGGACAAACAGTTCAGGCATTAAATCAAGATCTGATTAGACTATAGATACGTGTAATGGCCATACTGAATTTCAGGAACAGGCATGGGATGATATGCATTATCATAAACACATTAAAATGTGATAACTCCATTGTTTCAAAAATTTATGTTCTTACACCCAACACAACAATCATTATTTGGTTCTACTACCATTGAAACATGTACAGATGTAAAAATACAATGGTCCGAGTTCAGAAAAACCAAACATAAAATAATTGCCCCGGGAAGGTTAACCCAGTCAACAGATGCCCGCAGAAGTTGGATGTGTCGGCCTAACGGCGCAAGAACGCAGCTCTGCTGTAAACAGGCACAACGCAATCACGTCCGAAAAATAAACTCCGGATGAACGCAGAAGAAGAAGAAGAAGAAGAAGAAGAAGAAGAAGAAGAAGAAGAAGAAGAAGAAGAAGAAGAAGAAGAAGAAGAAGAAGAAGAAGAAGAAGAAGAAGAAGAAGAAGAAGCAGAAGAAGAAGAAGAAGAAGAAGAAGAAGAAGAAGAAGGAGAAGAAGAAGAAGAAGAAGAAGAAGAAGAAGAAGAAGAAGAAGAAGAAGAAGAAGAAGAAACAACTGTTTCTCACACCATTTACAATTCTCATATTTAAAAAAAATTAATGAGATGGTGTCAGAATACTCAACCCAACATATAATTCCATCCATAATATTAAACTAATTATTTAAATTATATTGTCCTGTATTGTCCTGGTGTTCTGTTCATTATTCCTTTTCAATGCTTAGCAGATAATGTCCCTATTATCCGGGGACCGAAATAAACGTTACTCACTCAACTGTGTTCTGCTCTTACAATATCCACTGAATATATCCTCCAAAGAACAATTATAATCCAGAATAGAAATTTCACATAATACAGAATAGAATTTTCACGTACCCTCTTGTGCTCATGGGCGGTATCTTATTGAAATCGAGGCCTAAGTCAGTCTAACTTTTCAGGAGTTCCATCTTAAGACATGGCAAAAGGGTATTTCCCTTCATCATCACATAGATGGAAAAAAAAATTGCTCTGCTTCTTATATCAGAATCTCGACTTATGGTACAATAGGATAGTTCACACCCTGTCTCTAGTCTATTGACCATTCCACCCTTGATGATAGGAAATCAGGCCGACATGGGACCAGCATAAAGTCATATGTAGATAAATACATTTCATTCTCAGGAACATACATTGTTGAGCAACACTAGTTGGTAGCATCTGGAATTATATCCAGGATTGGTCTGCTGCAGGCAAGGAATTTACGAAGAATAAATCCAGCACCCAAACTGTGTGTCGCAGACAGTCGAATGATTCTTTCGGCTGTGTATGTATATACCTTGACTCCACTAATTTCTTTCAGTGTCTTTGAGTTGGTATTTGATTGATTGATTGATTGATTTAGGAATCGACATCACAGCATTCGAGGCATTCCCATAAGCGCCCCATCCCCATCCTCAGCAGCCAGCGAAGAGTTCCAACACCAATAGTACCAGTAGCAATCTGATTATATGTCCGTCTCGCCTTTCCTCTGAACGTTGAGCGTCGGCCAGATCCCCTCGTCACTCCTCGCTGTCTCATTCTTCCTAGACCATGGTAATCCGTTTGCTCCTCCGAGATGTACACGTGCTCCCACATGGCCGCAACCACGTCTGCCTTGTCATGTATCAATACTCCACCAAGTTCTGCAGAGCCAGCCAATCTGTCCGCCTATTCATTTCCCAACACACCGGCATGCCCCGGAGAAAAGATCGAGGCGATGCTTGTCACCCGTGACCTCCGAAGCGAAGCAAGCCACTCCGCACGAAGTCTGCCCGTCCTCACCCTCGTCAGCATGCTTTCTGAGTCAGTTACAATCACGATGTGTGTGTGTCGTATTCTCCATCCAGCGGAGAGCCGCAGTGACTGCCTCCACCTCCATTCTTAAGCTGGATGTTGTGGTATCATATGCCAGGCTCTCCTGCACCAAACGTCGACCATTAGCTTTGGCTATGAAACCTCCAGTCACTTCTCTCACCTCTTGACACCGAACCATCTGTGTAGATAATCACATCACCCGAGTGAGCATTGTCCTGAATTAATTGCTGGATTTCCACTTCCGTGGCCCCTGCTGGCCACTCCCGGCTTAATGTGATTATAACTCTGCACAAGTCTGACTGCTCCGCTGGCACTCTGACCCACTCCTCTCCTCGCCTAATGTTCTTCAAGGGGCACACTGTCTGATCGTATCCTCCGCCTGAGCCATCCATAGGTCATTCTGGGATGCACCAGAGACACCCCAGTAGTGTGTATGCGTTACATCCTTGGTCTGCCGACTGTTGCTGGTAGGCTCAAGGTGATGCAGGCGAAGGCATACCTCAAAGTAGCTGCAGACACAGATCACCCACTGCATGAGGCCCTGGACGCAGTTAAGGGTCAGCGACTGATAAGAGGGAAATCAACGAGTTGGTATATGAGTTGGTTATTTCATGGTCTTTTGGTTTCTTCCCATTGGTGTCCATATTTAGGACCTGGTGTTGATTCTACTGCGGTAGGACTGCTTTCGAAGGGTTATTCATTGTTGAATATGAAACTGGGAATCCATCAGACAGTAGAAGAGTTCTTCCTGCTGTTAGTTTTCCAAACCTGAACTGTTCCGTGTTTCGTTGACTTTGCTGATTGATGATGCTTCAGGCGGTACCTCTCAGAAGTAAAGCAGACGATACGCTGGTGTCGGTTACTCTGTATATCTTTTTATCTTGATAGAATTTTAGATACTGAAGCCCGTCCTGGATATTCCTACTGAAGTAGGACTTCATCAATAACGTTGTCATTCCTCTTCGAAAATGTCTTTTGCTGGGTATGGCAGCTAATAAGTGCAGCATTCACCATTGATGTAATGGTCCAGACTATATGTGTAGGACAGGGTGCCATTTATCACTTCCTACTGGTTGTTAACCCAGGATCCAGTTTAGTGATACTTCCAAAAACCCACCACCTGCCTTTCCAGAGCTAAGGCTGCGGAGATTGATATATTTCGGACATTATGCCCTCCCCAGCGGGGCAGGATTAACGTGTGTGTCCTTTGTTCTCGACTGAATGGCTACTAATCCCTTTGTTCAATCTAGCGCCCGTCTTGGCCAGGTACTTGACCAATCTCGGTGCTTTGATTCGAACTAGGGCCACCTAAATTTGGCTGTCCCGTGGGTCAGTCTGCACCGTTTTCTTCCCCCAAAAGTAAGGCACTTAAACAGTAAATATTAGGGATTTGTATTTTTAAAGCGCCAGTACCAGGGGATTTGTAGAGACGTTTTAATATACTACAGTTACCACCTGCACGGCTCATCCTAGTGCAAAATAAATAACTGTTTTCACTAGTTACTACCTGCATATGAGAAATACTAGGCAAAGTATGACACAGGAAGACATAGAAAGATCTATATGGGAAGCTTCAACAGCTGACAAACACATAAACGTCATCAAAATACGAAATTTCAGAGAAGTTTGAAGAGTCATGATCGATTTGTCCCAGGCCAGGAAGGAGTATAAGACCACATTCATGATAGTAACAATGTCACGTGTTTTTTTTTTAGAGAAACAATTCATGTTTAGAGAATCAGAGATTGTTAAGTAGTTTGTCGGGTCGGGGGAGAGCTGGGAGAATTCAGTGTTTGATGATAACCCTGTTTAATGTACCAAGAGTTGTTTGGAATCACGTGAGTTCCCAGGTAGGATTAATGTTAGACCTGTGGACAGATAGCCAACGCTCTTCGGGGACTTAGAGGTGCGACGTCTGAGTCTAGTGTGTGGTAGCTTGTAGATATGGGGCAGGGTGACTTAGACGATGCGACATACGTCTATGGCCCGTAAATATCCTCTTCCATTCACTGTCTGGGCAATATAGTTATAAATCAGAAAAGGATGATATACTAACCCAGCACCATTAATCATATTGTAGTTAATCGGACATCTAGCCTTAGCGAACTAGGATAAACAACTCGGATCACCCCTTGGGAACGTTGTGCATATTACAAACCACGTTTTCTATTGGTCGAATAGGTAGTCCGCTGTTAAGGCTGCATTTCAAAATTAGAAAACTCATCCACAAAACGAATAGTTATAGCATTGGTGATTCTGGTATACAAAGAATGGAGGTCGAGCACTGTCCAGAGTGTCTGCCTGTGTGATCTGTGGGAAGAGATTGAATCGTTTTCAGAGATATCCGTCTGCAACTAACATCGTCATTTTTCACAAACAAAACCGATCCTTAAAGATGCCAAATTTGTAGATAACTAATTTGTAGACGCCTAGTTTGTTGAAAGGAAATTTCTAGATCCCTAATTAATTTGAAGAAACCTTATTTTAGTCATCTAATTTGAAGATAACTTATTTGTAGATGCCTAATTCGTAGACACTTAATTGTTTCCGTGGCGAAGGGTTTCGGACGCGGTTCATGATCCCGCATACCCGTGTTCAAAACACAGCTGCGAGCGATTTGGCAGCAGACCGGGCTGCGATTGTTTTTTTTTTACGAAATGGGATGGGTGCTGGTTGTTCAGAAAGCAATGGCAAACTACTGAACGTAAGGGTAGCACGAAAGAGAACTATTAGTTCTGTATCAGGTCTTTCACAGCAGGTCTGTCTGTTTGTGCGTACATACGCAGGTACATGCGTATGTTTGTTTGCGCCTGTCTGTAATTAAGTGCGTGCTCGAGAGGGCGCATGTGTGTATGTATACGATCGTGCCTGTCTGTATGCACGTTTATGCGCTTAAGGGCTCCTGTGTGTGTACGTGTGTATGTACGAAGATATGTTATACTTCACTCAAACATTTCCCATACATTTCTGCAGGGAATCAGACACTGGGCTCGGCGGCGTTCTGGGATTTGCTGGTTACGGAGCAGGTTACGGAGCAGGTTACGGAGGTGGTTACGGAGCAGGTTACGGAGGTGGTTACGGAGCTGGTTACGGAGGTGGTTACGGAGCTGGTTACGGGGGTAGTTACGGAGGTGGTTTAGGAGGTGGTTTAGGAGGTGGTTTAGGAGGTGGTTTAGGAGGTGGTTACGGAGGTTATTTAGGAGGTAGTTACGGCGGTGGCATTGGAGGTTACGGAGCAGGATACGGAGGCTTCGGACTCAAGGGCGGGCTAAAAGGAGGACCCAAAGGAGGAAATTATGGTCCAGGGTACGAAGAATCCTTTGACGATATCCCAGGGGTGATTGCCAAAGCAACGCTGGTTCCAGGCACCACGTCGTCTGTCAACATTGACAACCTGTCCGACTTCCCTAATCTGGCTGATCTAGCGGGCAGAGGTGTCATAGTAAGTTGTCATTTCTTCTTAAGTATCAAATACTGCTTCTCAGCAATTACGGTCTACAGGTAACTGTACGCAGCCTGCGCGATGGCGTAGTTGACAGGGAGCCGCCTCGGTCTAGGGTTCGACGTCTCATGGCAAGGAAAAGACTGGCCACCGTGCATTCAGATCTACAAAATGTGATAACCATATCATATCACAGACCTGTAGTAGAGTTCCTGCTTGAGGGCATGTTTTGATAAGCTACGTGTAAGAAATATAAAGGGACTTTTAGCGACCTTTGTTTAGTTTAGTCTAGTCGATGGATTAACATCACGGCACACGGGTGTAACCCATAAGTGCTCCGTTCTTCTCCTAACTCAAGCCTGAGTCCGGATAATCTCAGCTCAGTGCACGAACTCCGTAGCACCGGTGCTGATCCTGAAATACTTAGGGTAGATTTTAACTCAACATTTTGCCCGGACAGCGCTGTTAGGATACTCTTTTTCTATTTCCAACTGCCAAGGGATTAATTTACGTGCACAACAATACACACGGGCGCCCGATCCCACTACCCAGAGACTATGGGACATTTTCTTACTAAATCCCGGCCCTCACAAGGGCTTGACCCCTGAACCTCCAGCACCCGAGGCGGACACAATACATTCAGCCCCTTTACCGCCCTATAAAACAGGCTAGGTATATGCTGTTAGCTCCATGTTGTTTATAACAAATGAAAAAATAATGAAAAAATAAAAATAACTCGATGGGTGATGTGGTCAATATCTCGCCGGCCATCTTTGCTTGCCAGAACATTTCCTGGTACCCAGTTGAGACTGGGTAGACCTGGGGGTCCTGGTAACATGAACAAATTATCCCCGTCACTAAGGAGATTCGAACACATGGCCATCAGTCCGGTAGGCAAGTGTAATACTGTCAGGTAGTATATGTGACAAAAGATCGTTCCATTCCTTTAAGGTTGTGTTTGCCATCATCTTGTCTTTACTACTAATCTTGCTTAAACAGCACTGACACATCTTCCGATAACACCACATAATATTGAGGCACTTTTGATTAAATAAGACTGACAAATTTTCCTTCAACGCCTCACAATACTGAGGGACTTTTAAATAAACAGGACTGACACATTTTTCGACAATGCCACACAATATTGAGGAAACGCGATAAAACAGGGACTAGGCCGCTTGCCTGTCAGCCAAGAAGAAGAAAAAGGAGAAGAAGAAAAAAAAAACAGACAGTCAACTCATTGGGGTGTTTTTCTGTGTGTTCATATACGGTTATGTTTTTAACGTTGTCTTGAATTTGATAAATTACAACAGTAGAATAGTATCGCCCATGTCTTATAGGGTCCATGGATAATTACGACACTTTCACAAGGTTGGTTGACGTGAGGCTGTCCACTCCGTTCAGTGGGAATCCTTAGTTACAGTCACAAGGTTGGTTGACGTGAGGCTGTCCACTCCGTTCAGTGGGAATCCTTAGTTACAGTCACAAGGTTGGTTGACGTGAGGCTGTCCACTCCGTTCAGTGGGAATTCTTAGTTACAGTCACAAGGTTGGTTGACGTGAGGCTGTCCACTCCGTTCAGTGGGAATCCTTAGTTACAGTCACAAGGTTGGTTGACGTGAGGCTGTCCACTCCGTTCAGTGGGAATCCTTAGTTACTGTCACAAGGTTGGTTGACGTGAGGCTGTCCACTCCGTTCAGTGGGAATCCTTAGTTACAGTCACAAGGTTGGTTGACGTGAGGCTGTCCACTCCGTTCAGTGGGAATCCTTAGTTACAGTCACAAGGTTGGTTGACGTGAGGCTGTCCACTCCGTTCAGTGGGAATCCTTAGTTACAGTCACAAGGTTGGTTGACGTGAGGCTGTCCACTCCGTTCAGTGGGAATCCTTAGTTACAGTCACAAGGTTGGTTGACGTGAGGCTGTCCACTCCGTTCAGTGGGAATCCTTAGTTACAGTCACAAGGTTGGTTGACGTGAGGCTGTCCACTCCGTTCAGTGGGAATTCTTAGTTACAGTCACAAGGTTGGTTGACGTGAGGCTGTCCACTCCGTTCAGTGGGAATCCTTAGTTACAGTCACAAGGTTGGTTGACGTGAGGCTGTCCACTCCGTTCAGTGGGAATCCTTAGTTACAGTCACAAGGTTGGTTGACGTGAGGCTGTCCACTCCGTTCAGTGGGAATCCTTAGTTACAGTCACAAGGTTGGTTGACGTGAGGCTGTCCACTCCGTTCAGTGGGAATCCTTAGTTACAGTCACAAGGTTGGTTGACGTGAGGCTGTCCACTCCGTTCAGTGGGAATCCTTAGTTACAGTCACAAGGTTGGTTGACGTGAGGCTGTCCACTCCGTTCAGTGGGAATCCTTAGTTACTGTCACAAGGTTGGTTGACGTGAGGCTGTCCACTCCGTTCAGTGGGAATCCTTAGTTACAGTCACAAGGTTGGTTGACGTGAGGCTGTCCACTCCGTTCAGTGGGAATCCTTAGTTACAGAATTAAATTAATCACGCTCAATGATTCAAGAAAGAAAAGAAAAGTAATTTAACTATCTGTCATCGAATGCCTCTAATACCTTGTGTTGTAGGACAGAGAAGACTGGCTAGTGCAGTCGCCGCGAACTTGCGGGTTTTCTATCTGCCCCCTACAGAAAAAAATCCATACCTTACCGATGATTCGAACCCGGATCTCCTGAAATAGAACCCGACATTCTAGTCACTCGGCCAGCAAGGAAACTTAAAAGGGTGATCATGCAGAAGTAGTATAATGATGTGATGTGGAGACAGTGAACATGGGGAAAAAAACCAAAAGAACTAATTATTAAAACGTGAAATGAACTATACAAGATAGCAAAAGATAGGATGACTTGGTAGTAGATGGTTGAGAAAATATTCTCTATTGAGGAATAAACTGTGGAAGAAGACGGACGTAGAATCACCCAGCTGCGTGGTATCAGTCCATGTAGCATTCTGTTCCATGATTGAGGATGTCATCACAGCGAACATACAGTTGAGATGTGTGAGACTGAGAGAACATGCAACCAAAAGATTAAATGTTATGGCAGGGCAGACCAGACCTTAAGCCTTCGTCGGCAACTGGTCTAGGATGGAAGCTCCGACAAGCGGACAGATATAGCATTACTTTGCTAATCCGGCAGCTTTTGCAGCTTGTCTTGTTCCAGATGTATTGGTGTTACATTTCTTCTGGAGTAAACTAGGCAGGCCGAGCGAAGGAATCATGCTGCATGGGAAACACATGGTATAACATTCGCTGCTGCCACGAGTTGTAATTTCCTACCTTGTTATAAGCATAATGTAACAAAATATCGTCTGACAAAGGCAGCAAGGTGCCGTTGAGTGAAATGACTTACATCTATTAAAGTAGACATGCAGAAAAATTTCACCCTAAATACAAAAGAATATCCAGATACCTCTATTTGCTCAAATCCAGCATTTGTATATTCTCCTTACAAGATTTGTCCAGTGAAAGCAGTTCAGTCAAGCTACGGAGAGGCCAGATGTGAAGGTGGTATTTTGTCCTGCTGTGCCCTACATTACGACACAGGATACCAGAATCTCCACGCCAGCTACTAACCTTTTCCTGGGAATTCTTCATCAGTTGTCAATTAATTGTCATTATGTTTTCATACATTTTAATACAGCTTCACAGAACATAGTACGGATGATTATTTCCTAGTAGATATTATATCTTGTTAACCATGAGAGAATCTATTTATATTTTCTAGCCTCGAGAGAAGGTACTTGTATTTCATAGCCATGTGAAAAGGTACTTGTATTTTTTTTTTAGCTATGAGAGAAGCCAATTATATTTCACAACCATGATAGGACGCACTTGTATTTTAAAGCTATGAGATAAGCCACTTATATTTCATTGTCAGGAGTCAAGCCACATTTATTTCATGTTAACGGATGCCAGGTGTTGCAACATTGCTAGTGGTTGAAATAAAGAATTCTGAAGAAAAAATGTTTTACTGCTTTCATTACCATCGCCATGATTATTACCATTGTCATCATCATCATCATCATCATCATCATCATCATCATCATCATCATCATCATCATCATCATCATCATCATCATCATCATCATCATCATCATCATCATCATCATCATCATCATTATCATCATCATCATCATCATCATCGTCGTCGTCGTCGTCATCATCATCATCATCATCATCAACAACCACAACAAAAATATCAAGTGTTAAGCCCCTGAGCTGGTGTTTGAGCTTCTGAATCAGGTTTGGCCAATGCCAATCGATTCAATGATGCACATCTCTCACATGACATGGCTCTGCATGTCTGGGTAAAGAAGATGTTTCTTGGTCAACTTCTTCCTTGCTGGCTTGCCATGGCTATTGCAGTCCAGTATTGTATTCACACACAAACACACACACACACACACACACACACACACACACACACACACATACACACAAATCAAGATTACTGCGCTAGGATGCCTAGATAGTGGTCCTGGTTCAATCCCCACTAGAGGTAAAGTTATGTTTTTCGACCAGTAAGGCTCTGCTGTCTTCCCAGTCTCGTGCACATTTTTACGAAACTCTTTTTCAGAATGTTCTGGGAATTGTCTGGGAGAAAGCTACGGGGAAGGAAACTGTCCAAATCATATTATTATATTTTGGCCGAGAATATGTGGAAATCTAGCACTTCTATATTTTATAAAATTTATATAGATATTTTCCTTTTAGTGTTGCATTCGCTAGCTTTAAACTCAAGCATAGTCTACTACTACAACAACTACTACTACTGCTCACACACACTGGCACCTTGCCGGCTTGACAGACGATAGTTTGTGCTTTAAAAAGACATAATAACTTTTACCTATGGCGGTAGCGAATGTGACTGATAAGGCCAATTTGCGCTGTAAATGTCCGTTCACAGTGGGTGCATGTGAACACGTGGTCATTTCCACCATCATGCACCATCTTACGTCTCACACGCTCGGTGTGTGACTTATCTGCAATAATTTTCTCCTTTGTCTTTATTCCATTTCTGATGTTTGCCCTCCATGCAACACGTTCAGCGGCGACTTGCTCCCAATGTGCATTATCAATGCCTGTATCAATTATGTCCCGCTTACACACATCATTGTATCGTAGTAGAGGCCGACCCTGAGATCTCTTACCCATCTGTAATTCACCAAAAAAGATGTCCTTTGGTATTCTACCATCATCCATCCTCCTAAGATGTCCTATCCATCTAAGTCTACGAAGACTGAGCATGGAATAAACCATCACACAAACTGATCTTTCCAATACTTCAGTATTTGTGATTTTGTCTTGCCACTTAATACAAAGAATTCTTCGCAGACACCGCATATGAAAGCTGTTTAAACGTTTCTCTTGGTGTGAGTAAGTTGTCCAGGTTTCACTGCCATAAAGAAGAGTACTAAGGACACAGGCTTGATAGACAAGGACTTTTGTTTTGGCAGTAAGCTTCCTGTTCTCCCACACTCTTTTCTTTTTCTTAACCTGTTCATTGTTGTTGCTGCCTTACCAATCCGGATGTTGATTTCCTGATCTAGGGATAATTTTCTATTTACCACTGATCCTAGATATGTAAAATGGTCTACCATCTCTAGTTCGGCGTCGTCAATAAAGAGTGACGATACCCCATCTGCACCGTGTGATATAATCTGTGTCCTCTTTTTGCTAATTGTTAAACCAAATTCAGAACAAGCATTGGAGAATGCAGATAGTTGACATTGCAATACTTCCTCAGAGTGGGTCGTAACTGCAGCATGATCTGCAAAAAGCAACTCTGGAACTGCCTTGATCGCGGAGTCTAACTCCTTATAGAACGAATCATTCACATCATCAGAGGTATCGAGTGTCGGTGCATATGCAGTAAAAATAGTGGCAAAACCACAAGAGGTTGCCAAGCGCAGGGATAAAAGTCTTTCATTTCCTCCTGCTGGAATTTCAATCATTCCCAGTAGCGAATCTTTCACTGCAAAGCCCACACTGTGATGCCTTTTTTTCTGCCTGCCCTCTACCCATCCAAAAAAGGTGTAATTGTTTTCCCTTAGTGACCCTTCCTCAGCGAGGCGAGTCTCCTGCAGGCCAGCAATATCAATGTTAAGACGATTGAGTTCGGCATCAATCACAGCCGTTTTTCTCACATCGTCAATAATGGTCAAGTCAGTGGAAAATCCTGGACACATGGTTCTCACGTTCCAGGTTGCAAGCCGTAGCTTGAGGTTTCTATTTTTATTTGTACCTGGTGCATTGATTTTACAGCCTGCGATCCAGATTTTGTCCTAGCCCCAAGCACCCATTGAAGCAGGCAGGCTGTGGCGGATCAGCACCCAATTGGCCGGGAGCTGCCCAGCTTGAGGCGGGCGGTAGCTGATCAGGGACACCTGTAGGTGTCTCCCACCGTCAGAGGCAACGCGTGGCGCCCCATGTCTACGCCAACTGACAGGAAATTATAACCCGTAACAGATGCCTCTCGCTTTCATTCCGAGACCAGTTAAGACCAGGGATGGAGTTATTGCCTCTCCATAGCACAAAGCCTGGGCTAAAATATAGAGATCATGTGTTGCCCATGCAGCATGATCCCTCTCTCGGCCTGCCTAGTTCACTCCAGAGGAAAGGTAACACCCCTACATCTGGAACAAGACAAGCTGCAGAAGCTGCCGGATCAGCAAAGCAATGCTCTAACTGTCCGCCTGTCGGAGCTTCGATCCTAGACCAGCCGTCAATCAAGACTTAGGGCCTGGTCTGCCCGGCCATGACTTATTTTGTCTTTGGGTTGCATTGCCTCGCACCAGGGTAAGGCTTGTACCCTCCCAATTGCGCTCGTCCACCCGAAGCCGTTGGCACAATGTGGGGTGTCGGGTTTGGTAAGCGCCGCCCAACGTTCGGCGCTAACAGAAAGCAGGTAGTACCGTCTACTGTCATACGGTAGCTCAGTCATATCTGACTAAGACCTGACATACACTGCTATGTCAGTAGCGTATATCTTATACTCGTCTATACTACTGCTACTACTACTACTACTACTACTACTACTACTACTACTACTACTACTACTACTACTACTACTACTACTACTACTACTACTACTACTACTACTACTACTACTACTACTGCTGCTGCTGCTGCTTCTGCTGCTACTAATACTACTACTACTACTACTACTACTACTACTACTACTACTACTACTACTACTACTACTAATAATAATAATAATACTACAACAACAACAACAACAACAACAACAACTACTACTACTACTACTACTACTACTACTACTACTACTACTACTACTACTACTACTACTACTACTACCATCACCACCACTACTACTACTACTACTACTACTACTACTACTACTACTACTACTACTACTACTACTACTACTACTACTACTACTACTACTACTACTGCTACTGCTACTGCTACTACTTCTACTACTACTACTACTACTACTACTACTACTACTACTAC
Source organism: Cepaea hortensis (assembly GCA_963921405.1). Classification (NCBI taxonomy): domain Eukaryota; kingdom Metazoa; phylum Mollusca; class Gastropoda; order Stylommatophora; family Helicidae; genus Cepaea; species Cepaea hortensis. The sequence goes on along the minus strand of OY992885.1, from coordinate 74,902,234 downwards.
TACTACTACTGCTACTGCTACTGCTACTACTTCTACTACTACTACTACTACTACTACTACTACTACTACTACTACTACTACTACTACTACTACTACTACTACTACTACTACTACTACTACTACTACTACTACTACTACTACTACTACTACTACTACTACTACTACTACTACTACTACTATTTCAAGTTGCTAATACTGAATTGATTTTGATTCAGGGCTTGTTTTCCCTATTACCAGTGTCCTTCGTCATCAGGCGAACGTTTCTCCGACTTTAGAGGTACTTGTAATGTGCATTCCCAAGGCAAGGACGAGAAGTCAACATGTAAGTCCAACTGATTGGCGTATGAAAGGAACCGACTACGTTGCCACAGGAAGAGGAAGTTTAATCGTGTTAAACCGTTCAGCCTCGTCGATCGCCACACACACACACACACACACACACACACACACACACACACACACACACACACACACACACACATATATATATATATATATATATATATATATATATATATATATATATATATATATATTATAAAAAAAATTGACTGCCTACGTCTAATTTCTCTAATCAGTTTACGATTTTCATTTGTTTCTTGTATGACTTGGTCATTTGTTTTTCTGACTGTCGATGGTATTCTTTGTATTTTCCTCAGAAACCACATTTCCACAGCCATCCGGTCTTATTCAGTTTGTCTGCTCATTGCCAACGCTTCACATCCATACAAAAGTATTGGCTGTATGGAGCTCTTCGACACACTTTTTCGACCTGCCAATGAAAATTTTTTTTATTGTTTCCATCTTGAATTGGTGAAGCGTGGACAATGAGCAGACAAGCTGAAAAACATTTGATACTATTGAACTCTCATGTTTCCTCGTGAAGATGTAATACTTCTAATAATGTGCACTTCATCTCTGTCCCGTAAATTATATACCGCATATAAACAAACTTTGAAATATGTTGTACAATCTCCAGAACAAAATTTCTTTTGTTGGGTGGACATCACGATAAGGTTATATGCTAAATCTCATAATTTCTCTCATCTGGTTACTGAGATATGGAATTTTATATTGGGGCAGACAAAAATAAATGGACTATAGCATACGAGTCAAAACATTCGGTTGGAAATCACGCGATGTGGAGATGTATAATAGCCCACGACAATTGGAAGACATTCGATGTTGATAATAAATTAGATGAAACATTTACGAGGTTGTTTTGATCCCAGAGTTGTCATCATATGTATAACAAAACTCTCATCGCAGGCCAGCGAAAAGATTCCATTCCTCATCAATTTTCCGCCTCATGCACCTTCATGTCCAGGGTCTCTTTAATGCCCTCTGTCTACCGCTGAGTTGTTGGTCCTTGTCTCGCTTTCCAGGAACCACACTTTCATGATTGTTCACATTATTCTATACTACATTCTGATGAACTAAGAATAAATATAGCAATTTGGTGTGCAATAATTTGGTTTCTTCCCATGTGATTACCGATATTAATAAGACCGTTTGAAATATGTATTTGCTTTTTGGTGAGTACATGCATTCATGAGGTCAGCCAGTCCAGTTGCAGGTCTTGGAGTCATATGATCCCTTCACCGTCTCCTACTCTCAGAAACCCTCTTCATGAGGTCAGCTAGTCCAGTTGCGGGAGGAATGAACAGGCTGATAGGCTGGCAGAGAATGCACCTATTGGTGGTAGATTACTGCGGGAACAGCAAATTAAGAGAGGTATGGCCAAGCAAGAACACTACGCAGGAAGCCAAAGAAAATTGATAAACCAACACAGAACTGGGGTCGTGAGCCGCTACACGCTGCGGGATTTGCTGAGGAAGGGATCCGAGCACTTATGGACTGAATGTTTCGATGTGCAATGAGAATGATCTGTCGACTAACTAACTAACTAACTAACTAACTAACTAACTAACTAACTAACTAACTAACTAACTAACTAACTAACTAACTAACTATCTAACTAACTAACTATCTAACTAACTAACTAACTAACTAACTAATAACTAACTAACTAACTAACTAACTAAGTCTCTGGTTATATCGTTCAATGTCTTTATTGTCTATCTTTAGTCTTTGATTTTATCATTCAATGTCTTTAGTGCCCATGTTTAGTCTCTGCTTACATCATTCATTATCTTTAGTGTCTATCTGTAGTCTTTGCTTACATCATTCTATGTCTTTAGTGTCTATCTTTAATCTCTTCTTAAAGTATTCAACGCCATTAGTGTCTGAATTTAGTCTCTGGTTATATCATACCATGTCTTCAAATATTTAGTGTATATCTTTAGTCTCTGGTTATACCATACCACGTCGTCAAGTATTTATTGTCTATCTTTAGTCCCTGCGTATATCCTGGCCTGAAAACATCAAAGAAAGGATACGACATAACGTTGCTGCACTTGTACACGTTGCCAAAAATAGGGACCAATGGAGGTTTCTGGGTGTTGATGCTTCCATCGTGATAACCCTACGATCCATGAGTGGATAAACCCAAACCATATATAAGATTGTAGTGTAGATTGCGTATAAGGAATCAGGAATAACAAACATGGTAGAATGCTGCACTAAAATCAAAGTCTGCGTGCTTCGTTTCTCTCGAGAGATGTGGACTGGCTACTAAATCAAGATATACCGGGTACAAGTCCGGGTATGGGCGATAATTTGTTTTAGAGTAACAATATTCAAGATAACATGCCACCTCCTGATCCTTTGCAAGTAGATGGTATTATTAGTCGTCTCGGACAAGGTGGAGAACCAGGTGTGCAGGCTGGCCAGGATAAATCTCCATCAGCACTTTAAAATCACAAAGAGTAGGCCGTACAGGCGATGTCCAGGCTAAATTTCAAAATATGTGCACTTGCTGAGATTCTCCTTGGTTGCGCTATTGGAAAACGATGCAACAAATTTAAGGTTCTCACATGCAGTTAATAAGATAAAATGTGAAATGGGAAGGGAACATTCTTAACCCAGTGGACACTTTTAAATACCTAGGGGCATTTATAACATCAGATGGAAGATGCACAATAAAGATTAAGAGCAGAATATGGCAAGCATAAGCTGTATTTACGAAATTTTTAGTATCTTATGTAATAAGTCACTATTATTGAATGTAAGAAAGAGAGTACTGAAGTGCTATATAGAACTTGATTTGCTGTATGGCAGTGAATCTTAGAATGTAAATGAACAAATTAGGAAGAACTTGGAAGCAACTGAGATGTGGTTCCTGAGACGAATGTTGGGAATTCCTTGGACTGCCAAAGTAACTAACAACGATTGCCTGGAAGAGGCTAATGAAACTAGAACATTATAGACAACAATAAGAAAGAGGCAAACAACTTTTGTTTTGGTCATGTGATGAGAAGAGGGGCATTGGAGAACATCGTGGCAACTGGAAAGTTCGAGGCAGACCAAGAGAAATGGTGCTGGGTGGATTTAGACATTGGCATGGAGGAATATCAACAGCGGAGTTGATCCAGAAAACCACAGACCGATATCTGTGGAGAGTTATGAACGCCAAAGCCAGCTCATAATGTGACTTGATGATGATGATGATGATGATGGCATGCAGTTAGTGTCATGCTTCTAAGAAACATCCAGCGTTAGTATAATGGCCAGGACGTTACACTGATATAAGCTCCGTCGAACGAGGTTTCTAGGAGATCAGGGGGGGGGGGGGATGTGTGATATCATCAGGTACCAGTGGCTTTTCGAAAAATTCCAGCCCTGTGCTGAGATCGAACCCTCTACCCTCTGAGCATAAGGAGTACAGCATCTCAGCCATGGTTCCTCCACTTCAGCATTTTTCTTCTTCTCTATCCGTCGCCTCCAGCTTTCCCCGTTTCTTTACTCATTTGCTTCCATACAGAAGAACAGGTCACACACAACTGTTTAGATAGCAGGTTTTTGTGTTTTCATGTTTAGTTTTTTTCATATTTATTCATAAGGTTGCAGTAATTAGTAAGCTTGAAGTAACTAGTGAGCTTGGAGTAACTAGTAAGCTTGAAGTAACTAATAAGCTTGAAGTAACTAACAAGCTTGAAGTAACTAGTAAGCTTGCAGTAATTAATAAGCTTGAAGTAACTAGTAAGCTTGAAGTAATTAATAAGCTTGAAGTAACTAATAAGCTTGAAGTAACTAATAAGCTTGAAGTAATTAATAAGCTTGAAGTAACTAATAAGCTTGAAGTAACTAGTAAGCTTGAAGTAACTAGTAAGTTTGAAGTAACTAGTGAGCTTGAAGTAATTAATAAGCTTGAAGTAACTAATAAACTTGAAGTAATTAATAAGCTTGAAGTAATTAATAAGCTTGAAGTAATTAATAAGCTTGAAGTAACTAATAAGCTTGAAGTAATTAATAAGCTTGAAGTAATTAATAAGCTTGAAGTAATTAATAAGCTTGAAGTAACTAATAAGCTTGAAGTGATGTGAGTGATGTGATTATCTACACAGATGGTTCGGTGTCTAGAGGTGAGAGAAGTGGCTGGGGGTTCATAGCCAAAGCTAATGGTCGATGTTTGGGGCAGGAGAGCCTGGCATATGATACCACAACATCCAGCTTAAGAATGGAAGTGGAGGCAGTCACTGCGGCTCTCCACTGGATGGAGAATACGACACACACACACATCGTGATTGTAGTTGACTCAGAAAGCATGCTGACGAGGGTGAGGACGGGCAGACTTCGTGCGGAGTGGCTTGCTTCGCTTCGGAGGTCACGGGTGACAAGCATCGCCTGGATCTTTTCTCCGGGGCATGCCGGTGTGCTGGGAAATGAACAAGCGGACAGATTGGCTGGCTCTGCAGAACTTGGTGGAGTATTGATACATGACAAGGCAGACGTGGTTGCGGCCTTGTGGGAGCACGTGCACACCTCGGAGGAGCAAATGGATTACCAAGGTCTGGCAAGAATGAGACAACGAGGAGTGACGAAGGGATCTGGCCGACGCTCAACGCTCAAAGGAAAGGCGAGACGGACTTATAATCAGATTGCTACTGGTACTATTAGTGTTGGAACTCTTCGCTGGCTGCTGAGGGTGGGGACGGAGCACTTATGGGAATGCCCCGAATGCTGTGATGTCGATTCCTAAATCAATCAATCAATCAATCAATAAGCTTGAAGTAATTAATAGGCTTGAAGTAGCTAATAAGCTTGAAGTAATTAATAAGCTTGAAGTAACTAGTAAGCTTGAAGTAACAAGTAAGTTTGAAGTAACTAGTGAGCTTGAAGTAATTAATAAGCTTGAAGTAACTAATAAGCTTGAAGTAATTAATAAGCTTGAAGTAATTAATAAGCTTGAAGTAACTAGTAAGCTTGAAGTAACTAGTAAGTTTGAAGTAACTAGTGAGCTTGAAGTAATTAATAAGCTTGAAGTAACTAATAAGCTTGAAGTAATTATTTAAGCTTGAAGTAATTAATAAGCTTGAAGTAACTAATAAGCTTGAAGTAATTAATAAGCTTAAAGTAACTAATAAGCTTGAAGTAACTAGTAAGCTTGAAGTAACTAGTGAGCTTGAAGTAACTAATTAGCTTGAAGTAATTAATAAGCTTGAAGTAATTAATAAGCTTGAAGTAACTAGTAAGCTTAAAGTAATTAAAAAGCTTGAAATAATTAATAAGCTTGAAGTAACTAGTAAGCGTGAAGTGACTAATAAGCTTGGAGTAACTAGTGAGCTTGGAGTAATTAATCAGCTTGAAGTAAAATGACGACGGTGTAACGGTGTTTTTTTTTTTCCACAGTGGGACGGTGTTTTGTAGTGTTTTTCCCGGGGAGGATGTGCTGTTTCTCGTAACCGTTTTCGGAATGTATATCACAAGAAACGACGGAAGGCAGGTGGTGGATACACCTTTGAGGGCAGCCGACAGATAGTATTTGGTTATGGTCTCGTGTTTCGCCATAGTAGGCAGAGTTTCTCTTTATTAACGAGACAATGGCTACTGTCTCCGGCCAGTATGGTCACAGCCAGGAAGGAATGCAACGGCAAGCTGCCTTCTTTAAGGATGTATAGTTTATCGTGATTCGTCAAATCACAGAACGTCAACAACAACAAAAAAAAAAAAAAGGACAGCAACACTGAAATTGGCAAAATGGGATGTTCGTACTTTAAGCGAAGACGGAAAATTGGATAACATCAAACAAGAAATGGGAGGAGAGAATATTAATATATTAGGAATGTGTGAGACGAGATGGAAATGGACAGGGATTAAGACGGGTGGGGGGGGGGGGGAGGATTTTAAGATTTTATATTCTGGGGGATAAAAAAGCAAAGAGGTGTAGCAATTATCTTGAATCTTCAAACATCAAAATCTGTCGAAGGATATTGGGCAGTGTCAGACAGTGTTCTAATGGTAAAATTAATCGGAAGACCTTTTGACAGACATGTCTTTCAAACATATGCCCCAAAAGTAGATGGAAGTGAAGATAGTACAGATGAATTTTATAATGACACTTAGAATGCTTTGAAGAAATGTAAAAATTCATAAGTAAATATCATAATGGGTGACTTCAATGAGAAAGTAGGACATCACGGCCATGGATGCACGGTAGGCAAAAATGGTGTAGGACAACGAAACGAAATAGGATACAGACTTGTAGAATGGGCAACAGAGCCTGAAATGATTGCCGGAAACACCTGGTTTAAACAACGTCCTTGAAGATTATGGGCATGGAGGAGTCCTGACAGCAGGATTTGAAACCATATTCATTACATCCTCAATAGCAGAAGGTTTTGAAATGCGTTAACAATCGCAAATGCAGACTGTTGCAGTGATCAAAGATTGATTACAGACACAGGGAAGTTAAAGTTAAAGAAAGTAAAATATACACTAGGAAACATTAAATATTATCTGTGTACATTGAAAAATGACAAGGAAATACAAGATAGTTTTAACAAAGAAGTAAAACCATATTTGATATATTGCCTGATCTAGAGATCCTATTTCAAGATGTGGATGGTGAATGGGAAATGTTGAAGAATTCAATCAGTTTGGCTGCAGAAACAACTATTCCAACATTGAAGAAAGTTAGTCGTACGAAATGGATGACTTAAGAAATTGTACAACTAATAGAAGCGAGAGGAAACAACAAAAATAATCCTGACAAATATGAAGAGATTCAAGGAAAAGTCAGAACATTTTGTGAGGAGGCAAAAAAGCAATGTTCGAGAAAAATTGCATAGAAAGTTAACAATAACACATCGGTAAAAATAACAAATTAATGCACAAAAGAATCCAGAAGCTTCCTAATAAAAGAAAACGTACACCAATCATCATCATCATCAAGTACCGTGCCAGCTGGCGTAGGCGTTCATGGCTCTCCACAGATCTCGGTCTTTGGTTTTCTGGATCAACTCTGCTGCTGATATTCCTCCATGCCACATTCTCAATCAATCCAGGATCATTTCTCTTGGTCTGCCTCTGCCTCTCTTCCCCTCGATCTTTCCAGTTGTTACGATGTTCTCCAATGCCTCTCTTCTCATCACGTGACCGAAGAAAGATGTTTGTCTCTGTCTTATTGTTGTATATAATGGTTCTAGTTTCGTTAGCCTGTTTCAGGCAGTCATCGTTAGTTACTCTGGCAGTCCAAGGAATTTGCAACATTCGTCTCAGGAACCAAATCTCTGTTGCTTCTAATTTCTTCTTGCTTTGTTCATTTACATTCCAAGATTCACTGCCATACAGGGACGCAGAGGTGTTTCCAAGGCACCAGGGCCGGGTTATATACTGGCCAAGACCTATTGACGCGTCCTCGCCGAGCGTCCTGGGCAACAGGTCCCTTTGGGGTCCTGGCTGAAGTCAATAGGATCGCCGATTCCTCCGAAGTCGGAGAGTGTCTGCCTGTATGGCGAGGAACCACCAGTCTGCACACCAATAAGCCAGACATGGGACAACGGATACTCACGCAAACCTCAGGTCCTGTATGACATCACACTGATGTTGGACAACAGGATGCCTTCATCCGACATACAGGACTTCACGTTGGAGCTCAAGCCAACGAACACAAGCAAGCAAGCAAGCACTGCCATACAGAAAAACTGGTTCTACATAGCATTTCAGCACTCTCTTTCTTACATTCAGTGATAGTGACTTATTGCACAAGATACTCTTCATTTTCTGAAATGCGGCTTTTGCCTGCCCTATTCTGCTCCTAATCTCTGTTGTGCATCTTCCATCTGATGTTATAAATGCCCCTAGGTATCTAAAATTATCCACTTGGTTAAGGATTTTTCCTTCTATTTCTATGTCACATTTTGGTGTCACCATTTTATTTGATATTACCATTGTTACTGTTTTCTTGATATTCAAGGAGAGACCTTTCCTTGCACTCTCTGTTACTACAACGTCTAATAATTGCTGTAGGTCTGTTGGATTATCCGCCACCAATACTGTGTCATCTGCATAGCGTATATTATTTATATTATAACCTCCAACTAGTATTCCTGGCATCTCTTTGATCTCTCTCATTATTACTTCGCTATACAGGGAGAAAAGATCTGGTGACAAGACACATCCCTGTCGTACTCCTAGCTTTATCTGTTCGTAACTACCCTCTTTATTTCCCATTTTAATTGCTGCTACTTGGTTCCAGTAAACATTCTTTATTATTCTTAAATCTTTTCCATCAATGTTGATATCTTCCAACATTTTAATCAGTTCATCATGTTTTACTTTATCAAATGCCTTAGTATAATCTATGAAGCACAAATATATGTCTCTCTGTTTCTCTATTGACCTTTCCATTAGTGTCCATAATGTATAAATTGCATTGTTTGTGCCCTTTCCTTCCACAAATCCATACTGTTCTTCACTAATTTCCATTTTTATTTTCTTTTTGTTTCTTCTCATTATGATTCTGAGTAGAAGCTTAGTGATATGGTTTATGAGGTTAATTGTACGAAAATCTTCACAATCAATTGCTCCTGGTCTTTTTGATATAGCTATAAATACAGATTTCAGCATATCACTGGGTAAATATCCACTACTGTAAATATCATTCAACATTTTGGTTAATATATCTACTCCAAATTCTCCCAACACTTCTAATTATTCTATTGTGATTTCATCTGGCCCAGCTGTTTTTCCTTTCTTCATACCTTTCATAGCGTCAGCGACTTCTTCTTTCAGAATAGGTGGACCTTCTAAGTTACTATCTTCTGTTAATTCTTCCCTTTCTCCATTCCACCTCTTCATTATAGCACCTTCCTGTAATAATATCTTTCCTGTTTTTGATTTCAAACACCCTGTATTTATTCTTATTTTTCTTCCTGTAAGCTCACTGATTTGTCTGTACATATTTTTTGTATCATTAATGGAATTTAATTCATTTTTTTTGCATTGCTCGTTTAACCAACTTTCTTTAGCCTTCCCACATTTATCTTTTATTTCTTTATTTATCTTAGCGTATTCTTGTTTGTCATTTTTACTCTGTTTTCTTTTGTCCATCAGTTTTAAGATTTCTTCATTCATCCATCTTTTCTTAGCTATTTTGCCTCTCTCCGGTAATACTTCTTTGCTAGTTTGATGAATGGAGTCCCTTAACATTTCCCATTGTTCATCTATATTCTGTATTTTAGTTATCGCATTGTAACTATTTTTTCACAGTCACTCTGTATTGTTCTTGCAGTTCTTTATCTATTTTCAGAACCTCTTTATTAAGTCTCATGTCCTTAACCATTTTTTTCCCCCTCTTTAATCTTACTTTTATTTGTCCACATAGTTGTACATGATCACTATTACAGTCGGCGCCAGGCATTGTCTTTACATTAATTAAAGCATTTCTATATCTTTTATTAATTAGTATGTAGTCAATTTGGTTGCGTATTTTCTTATCAGGGCTTTTCCATGTGTACAGTCGTCTTTTATGGTGTTTAAACCATGTGTTTCCAATTATCATATCATTGATATTTGCCCATTCTATTAGCTTTACCCCTCTTTCATTTCTTGTACCTAAACCATAATTCCCCACTACATCCTCCATTTTCCCCTTTCCTACTTTTGCATTAAAATCACCAAGTATTATGTTTATTTCTTGTGATCCAATTTGAGCCATCACCATTTCTATTTCGTCGTAAAAGTGTTGTATTTCTTCATCACTACTGCTTGCTGTTGGTGCATATACTTGTATAATATTTATGTCTATTGGTTTGCCTTTGATTTTTACCATAACTACTCTATCTGAAATACACAAGTATCCATTAATTGACTTGGCTGTTTTTTCGTCTAATATTATTCCTACACCTTTTTCATGTGTATCCCCTCCAGAATAAATTATTGTGTGATTGTCAGCTATAATTTTGCCTGATCCCTTCCATCTCATCTCACTAACGCCTAGTATATTCATTTTCATGCTATTCATCTCTCTTAGAACATTGGTCAACTTTCCTAGCTCATTTAATGTCCTAACATTCCATGTTCCTACTCTAAATTTATTTATTTTAGTTATGATTTTGCCATCAGCAGCTGGATGACGGTCTGGTGTCACCTGTGGCTCATGACTGTCCCTACCGGACGAGGATGTCCTAAGACAGCCATTAACGTCCTTCACTAACTCTGATATATGTTTTGCCATGAAGTCTTGGGAAGTTAATGTGGTGGTTTCCCCTTGCCTTCCACATTCACATGGTGGTCTTTTTACCTCTGCCTTTGACAGCCATTTCCGACTGTAAGGACAAGTGAGTGCCCTGCTCTGCTCAGCTGCAAAGTTGTCCACTTATTCCGGTGGATACTCGGTCCCCAGAGCTGTGTTAGCCACACCGTGGTGTGTTTCCATCCTCTACCACGGGGAGGTGCAGTTGGGATTTTCCCTTCCTAAAGTTATGGTCTATGACCAAAACTCTCCAGTACTTTTAGAGGCTACCTAAAACCAAAAGGTAACAAAAATCATAATTGAAAAAGATAAGATATTCAGATAATTATAATAACGATACAAGAGAAGAACAGTAGGATATTCGAAATAATAATGAAGGACTATCAATGTTTAAGATGGAAGTTCATAATGCTCTTAACCATATGAAAAATAACAAGACCCCCGGCTCAGACAGCATCACAACGGAAATGATCAATGTCTTAGAAGATTATGTAATCGCCTAAGTCACCAGACTGCTGAACACAATAAATGATACTAGAGGTATTTTTTTCTCGCATATCATTTACAGGACATCGCTGTCAACATCAGCATCTTTCAGCTGATTGTTAATTTCTTGGTAAGATTACGCTCAGTAGTTTGCCATTGCTTTCTGAGCGACCGGCTCACATACCTCGTAAGTTACCGACGCGGAGAGAATCGCTACCAATTCTCGCGCACGTCATGTCACATTACGAGAGTATACGGGATTACGGAGAAAGTCGTGTAACCCCTAGACCAGAGAGACCGGTACTATAGGTATACATCGTGAAATATGTTATTCTCTGTTTATTGCAATCCCAAAGAAATGTGATTAACATCGAACAATTAGTATAATGAGCCACATCACGAAGTATATGCTGAGAACATTGATTGAACGTTCTATAGAAGTAAACAAAGACCTACATCTTTGCTTTATTGATTACACAAAGGCTTTCGATAAAGTAAAACATGTCTACATGATAAAGATGCTTGCAGATCTACAAATTTTTGCACACAGTGAACAACTTGGGTTAGAATTAAATTGTAAGAAGACACCGATTATGGTCATCACTAAGAAGAAGGAAATATCACAATGTAATATAGAATTAAATGGGAATATTCTTAAACAAGTGAATCGGTATAGTTATCTCTGAACAGTCATAACATCTGATGGGAGATGCCTTGAAGAGATTAGAACAAGAATCGCCATGGCGAAGGGAGCCTTTAGCAAGATGAAACATAACTCGAAATTTCGTGCTAAAAATCTACCCAAAGTATTCCAGGATCCTCGCCGGTGTTACGGAGTTCGTGCACCGAGCTGAGATTCTCCGGACTCAGGCTTGAGTTAGGAGTAGAACGGAGCACTTATGGTTTACATCCGTGTGCCGTGATGTTGATCCGTCGACTAAACTAAACTAAACTAAACTAAACTAAACTAAACTAAAGATGAAACACATACTGACCAATACACATATGCTATTTGCAACGATAAAAAAGAGTGCTGAGGTTCTCGTACATAGAACCCGTACTTTTGTATGGGTGTGAAGCTTGGACAATGTCAAAGTTGAAAAACACCTGATGGCTGTGGAAATGTGGGTTTTGAGGAAAATGCAAAGAATACCATGGACAGACAGAAATACCAATGACCAAGTCCCACAAAAAGCAAATGAAATTCGTACACTGATCAAAGAAATTAGACATGGACAGTTAAAATTATTTGGTCACGTTATGTGAGGAAATAAATTGGAGAACTTGGTGACCACTGACAAGATCGAGGGGAAGAGAACAAGGGGACGATAGAGAAGAAAATGCCGAGATGGCTTGGCCACGTGGTATGGTCGAGACAAGAACACTAAGCTGATTCACGACTCTGGTGATCGAGTGAGATGGCGAAATTAGTAAGCTTGAAGTAACTCATAAGCTTGAAGTAATTAGTAAGCTTGAAGTAACTAGTCAACTTGAAGTAACTAGTAAGCTTGAAGTAAGAAACTTACAAACAAATCAAGTGAATGGATAGAATAGTGAGAATGGAGAATTACAATTAAATTAACTCTATTTAAAAAGAATATTAAATGTTTGCATATATCTATGAACTGATGTACTGACAAACATATAAAGTAGGAACGTCTACTTGGAACACGCGTGACAAGGCAATAATGAACACCGAGAGCGGAGACGTGATTCGGTGACGTCAGTACATAAACCAATGTGTCCTGATCAGTCATGTCCAATCAATCATACAGTAACAACTGGAGAACAACCGGAAGCGATGACTTTAATGGATATTCACTACATGAAACACGCAGTTTCTGTACCCCGTGGCATCATGGACTGCATCAGAAACCTGCGTTAAATATTCATTATTATTATTATTATTATTATTATTATTATTATTATTATTATTATTATTATTATTATTATTATAACACCCCCCCCCCCCTCCTCAACGTTGAAATCCCCCAGTAGTAGTATAATGCATTTTGGGACCTAAAATACGTAAAATATAAGGTGACTCACCATTAAAGTCCAGTTTTTAAACATTCAACAAAAGTGAATTGTCTATGTACCCCTATGTGCATTATACACCGGGCAGTGGTCAGAGTCAGCCACTTTAAATTTGATTGACCTAGTCTACGTCACACAGTATAATTATGGTTCGTCTGTTCTTTATTATGTAGAATGTATCTGACTTTCTTCGGATAAAATAAACAAATATAGCTCTTTTCTGAGGAAAAGTAAAGAAAAGTAATTCTGCAACCTCTTAAGTATGTCGTACAAGGTAACTATAGAGGGATAGTCTGATACTGGCTATCTCACACAGTATATAAACAAATCAGCCAACATCCAATTATATATATATATATATATACTAGCTGACCCGGCCCGGCTTCGCCCAGGTCTTGGCGTGAAACTATCTATCTATCTATCTATCTATCTATCTATCTATCTATCTATCTATCTATCTATCTATCTATCTATCTATCTATCTATCTATCTATCTATCTATCTATCTATCTATCTATCTATCTATCTATCTATCTATCTATCTATCTATCTATCTATCTATCTATCTGTCTGTCTGTCTGTCTGTCTGTCTGTCTGTCTGTTTGTCTGCCTTCCTTGCCTGCCTGCCTGCCTGCCTGCCTGCCTGCCTGTCTGTCTGTCTGTCTATCTGTCTGTCTGTCTGTCTGTCTGTCTGTCTGTCTGTCTGTCTGTCTAATCTATCTATCTATCAGTGTCTCACCAAAGGCCACTTTCCATCAGCTCTCAAAATCGCTAAAGTGTACCCTCTTCTTAAATCTGGTTCATTGGACAATGGTCTCCCGAACAATTACAGACCCATTTCCTTACTATCATCACTATCTAAGCCACTAGAAAAACACATCCATAAAGTAACATTACAGTATTTAGTTCGCAACAAGCTTATTGTTGACAGCCAATCAGGATTTCGACCAAAATATTCTTGCCATACGGCCCTAACAAACATGATAGAAAATTGGCACCAGAATATAAACAACAACAGTCTATGTCAGTGTTTCCCAACGTGGGGCCCACGCCCCACAGGGGGGAAATTTGACTGTTAAGGGGGGGCAATTCGAAAATGGAAGAAATCGGCTGAATATAACAAAACGGGGAGACTTGAGACTGAAGTTAACTAAATTGGAACCTGACATAAGATCTCTTTGCAGCAAGCATCAAGCGCAAGGATCTCACTAAATTTAAATAATAAATAATTACTAATAATTAAAATAATATAGAAAAATCTTTCATTAAAATTATTTTGTACTTGAATTTCAGTTCTCCATTATATTATTTGAAAATTTACTTACTGTGTTTGTTCAATAATTACCTAGTGATTTCTTCCTAAAACCTATCATTCAAGTTTCTTTAGTGAACATTTCAATTTTTGAATATTAAAAATAATGTATATGTTGAGGGGGGGGGGGGCATGGGGCGGGGGAGGGGGGCAATATGAATTTTAGAAAGGCTTAAGTGGGGCATGGTACAAAAAAGGTTGGGAAACACTGGTCTATGTGGAACTGTGTTTATTGATTTCAAGAAAGCATTTGATATGATAGACCTTGTTATTTTAATTAAAAAACTTGAGACAATGAAAATTGGCCCTAATGTAGTGACTCTAATATCATCTTTTCTATCAAATAGAAAGCAAGTAGTATCACATAATAAATCTCTGTCTCAAACCACTACCTTCAATATTGGAGTACCGCAAGGCTCTATTCTTGGCCCTCTATTATTTGCCATATATATTAACGATCTACCTTTGCATCTTTCGTCGTCCTGCGATCTATTTGCAGACGACTGTACAGTGTACACAAACGCTGAAAACTGTATTTTACTGGAGTCGTCTTTACAACAAGAATTAAATAATGTAGTTAGGTGGAGCTATTCAAACCGTATGCAAATTAACATCACTAAAACAAAATCAATGTTATTAACAACCAGACAAAGACTTCAAACTCTAAGCTCACACACATCACGGAACATTTTACATATGAAACAATGACATAGATACACATGGATTGCATTAAACATTTTCACCAGTAGGTGATTCAAACATTACGCTGGTATAATAATGGCAAATGTACTAACCTGTAATATATGGTGTATTTTTAATGACTGTGCTGTGTCTGAAAATATTGCCGGTCCAAGTTTTGTATTTACCCTCTGTAAAGTTCATGCAACATAATGGGTGAATACAAAACGTGGACCGGCAATATTTTCAAACACTGCACAGTCATTAAAAATACACCATATATTACAGGTTAGTACATTTGCCATTATTATACCAGCGTATATTATAGTGGAAAATACCCAGAAGATTTCATGAGAAGTAAAAGCGACCGGCTTTATACTGATCACATCACTCACAGAGTGCCGGATGACCTATAAAAAAATGGATGTAGCATCATATACCGAATGCCTCGTTCACCCTGTCTTCCTTGCCTTGGTTATAATAGAAGTGCTTCCAAAAATCTGATTCTTTGATACCAGCACAAAACATATCTATCCGACGAACAGAGGGAACCAATAAAACTAGTAGGAATTAGGACTAACAATCCACACAACTACGGCTCCCAACAATAACCACCGCTGACGAAGCAGGTTAGACGAGACCGAATTTGGAATTTTTTTTTGGAAAATTGGAATTGGAATTGGAATTTGATTCTAGCATAGAGCTAGGAGTGATTAAAATTAATGTATTATATTGGCGAGTGTACCTAAAGCAGATTTTCACTTCAAATGTTCATTGAAATATTTTTCGCTGAGGTTAACGATCGTTAAAAACATGTACATTAATGAAAACAATGTTAAAAACGGGTTTGTGTGCCCTGTATGTTGTCATCAACCCTCCAGAAGCTTTTATGTGTATATATTGTCCTAAAATTATGGAAAGCCGTGGTAATAAGGGTAAAGATTAGTTGTATTCATATTCAAAAGGGCAAAATGACTGAACTTTCTGATAGACGGACAGCGTTTATATAGTACAAGACATCAAAAGACAAGTTCTCTGTAACTACACAATCCCTGTTTATAATTTTTTTTTAAACTTTAAGTTGCAGGTCTTTTGCAGGAGTTTGCGACCAATCCCAGGTTAATTTTCTAAGTAACTCAACTTTCAGTAGTTGCCATTGCTTTCTGAACGATCAGTTCATGTTTAAATCCGAGTACCGTGACGTCGCTCATCTAACCAGTAACCAGCCAAAAGCAATAATTACAGGCAACAACTACCAGTATTTTCTCAACGAAACTTCGTGAGTTGATGACCTCACAACTTCCTTTGAACGTGGTCACAAGCCCGAGGGGGAAATTAATCGGGCAGCAATTTTTACACGAGCGCGCCTATTTCCCACACGGAAAACCTTTATAAGGCAAGAGTTCAGGGTCCAAACGTAAGAACGACAAGCCAGCCTTGAGTTAGGTACACCGCGGCGGGGACATTGCATAGCTAGGGACAGACACTAACATCGAAAACATGGCTCATTCACCGATCGTTCTTCTTCTGATTGCTTCGTCTATTGCAGACACATTAGCGCAGGGTGGCCCAGGAGGATTTGGAGGTGACCAAGGAGGATTTGGAGGTGGCCAAGGAGGATTTGGAGGTGGCCAAGGAGGATTTGGAGGTGGCCAAGGAGGATTTGGAGGTGGCCAAGGAGGATTTGGAGGTGACCAAGGAGGATTTGGAGGTGGCCAAGGAGGATTTGGAGGTGGCCAAGGAGGATTTGGAGGTGGCCAAGGAGGATTTGGAGGTGGTCCGGGAGGTTTTGGAGGTGGCCCTGGAGGATTCGGTGACGGCCAAGGAGGGTTTGGAGGCGGTCCTGGAGGATTTGGAGGTGGCCCTTTTGGACAAGGAGGACCTGGAGGTCTTGGTGGTCCTTTTAGTGGTTTTGGAGGACCGGGAGGATTTCCAGGCGGATTCCCAGGAGGCTTTACAGGCATGTTTCCTAACTTTGGCCAAAGTGAGTTTTTTTTGTGTTTGTTTGGTTTTTAAATCAGCATTTAAAAAAAATGTTATTTCCAAATGTGTTTTAATTCCTAATTTATTACTTTAAATAAAATTAACTTAAAAGTAACAAATATCAATAGAGTATCAAATGTAAAGAAAATGTGTTTCTTTCAAAAATTATTTTATACAAAGAAAATATAAAAATGTCTAATACTGTGCTGGGCTTGATGTTTCTGTCGGGGCGTGTTTACTTCGTATCTACAGGGAATTGTGGAAGGCAGGAGGAAACATCCACACTAATTACCTACGGATTAATTTATGGACCGTAAAGAAAGAGAGATTTAAAAGCAGAGTAGCAAGTTTAACAAATGTATTCACATTTTTCGACTGAAAAACTCGCCATAACAGGACTGAATAAACTGGCATGAATACCTGCAGTGTGTGTATTGGACTGGATAAACTGCCATGAATACCTACAGTTGTATACTAGAGAATATTGTTAGTTACATCTTTATTTATTATTCTCAAAGTAAGCGGGAGGTGTTGGCCTGGTGGTCATGAGTTCAAATCCACTTCGAAGAGGACTTTTAAAATTATCCTAGGCTCTTAGGTTGACCCTGTCTAAACATGGCTACCTGAAAATGTCAGGGGAAGTAAACACTGCAGACCTGATATAGACCATATTGTCATGGGAAGTAAACACTGCATACCTGATATTGACCATAATGTCATGGGAAGTAAACACTGCCGACCTGATATTGACCATAATGTCATGGGAAGTAAACACTGCCGACCTGATGTTGACCATAATGTCATGGGAAGTAAACACTGCCGACCTGATATTGACCATAATGTCATGGGAAGTAAACACTGCCAACCTGATATTGACCATAGAGCATACCGGGTGCCGATTTGTCTATAAAAACCTGGGCACACAACCATTCGCCTCAAGGTGTGTCTTAAGGTAACAAGTCAGGTATGAAGTAATTTCAAATGAAGATAGATACCTCTGACTAGATGTTTGGATCTGTTCTTCGGCACAACTTAGAAATATGGTAACTGCCTATTGTCCGAAACATGTCAGGTTCCATTCCAGTTTTCGTTACAATTTATTAGAGAACATCTCGATGCTGACGGAATACACCCAACTCTCTCTCTTTTCTGATTTTTGGGTAGTAGATAGGATGTCCGACCTCGGACGAGGACGAAAATAAAGATATCACGTGTGGATCCAACACACCTTAAAAATCCTTCGACAGTTGCAGATCGTGACAAGTGAACTCACAACAGACTATTTATAGTATGATGGGAACCTGGAATACTCATATAAGGATTATGGTAGTCTCGATGAAGGTCGTGCCCTGAGATAAGATCTGATACAGAAAATTGGCCATTACGGGACAGTTTCACAATTTTATTAAAACGGTCCTTCAATCTGTTAGTCTCAAAATGCTTCGGAGCATGTGTCCTACAAGGAAATAACCACTTAGAAATACGATGAGTCCAAGATATTTATGATATACCAGTGTCTAGTGCCCACACGCAGCCTCTGATTTATCTAGTGTGCACTTAATCAACAATAAAGGTTAATTCATTTTTAATTCACCGCAAACAAAGGAATCAGGGAGTAACGACAGCAGACGTGATGTTGACCACTTCACTCATCTAGTGACGATTTGTTGAATAAAATATGGCGCCTGCATCATACGCAGAGGTGTTTCCAAGGCACCAGGGCCGGGTTATATACTGGCCAAGACCTATTGACGCGTCCTCGCCGAGCGTCCTGAGCAACAGGTCCCTTCGGGGTCCTGGCTGAAGTCAATAGGATCGCCGATTCCTCCGAAGTCGGAGAGTGTCTGCCTGTACGGCGAGGAACCACCAGTATGCACACCAATAAGCCAGACATGGGACAACGGATACTCACGCAAACCTCAGGTCCTGTATGACATCACACTGATGTTGGACAACAGGATGCCTTCATCCGACATACAGGACTTTGCGTTGGAGCTCAAGCCAATGAATACAAGCAAGCAAGCAAGCAAGCATACACAATACGCCAAATGTCGCGGGAAGGACTCAAAAATGTGGTAAAAATTCGGAAACTGACGTGCCTGTCTTTTCCTGTATTTTAGACAACATAGCAGATGCTGAAAGAACAGCTGACGATTAGTTGCAGTTGTTCGCAGACCTTATTGAAAATGTTTGATTGAAGTTCTGGCATAAAGTAGATTTGATGTACTTTGACATTCTGTGTGTTCTTCTCCAGACACATTCCAGCAGCCTCAGCTCCTGACATGTATAGGCAGCAACGAAGCATTAGATCAGTTGAAAATCACCTTCAAACCCGAACCAGTAAGAAAGTCTTATCTTTTTTCCCACTTCTTGTATCCGAATAACTACGAGTGTTTTTCGCGTTACTGCTAGTACTATCAAACATCACTGCAACCACAACCAATTCTGCATGCCAAAGTACAGGTTATTTCTTCACGTCTCTTGTAGTATATTTTATCTTTCCCGTGAATATTTTTTTTTTTTTTTTTGGTGTTATTTGACTACCTGCATTCTGCCTTGAGCTACCTATAACATTTGTTTTTTTTTAAATTACTGGTATCATTAATGTAGATGTAGTTTATACAGAGAATGAATTACCTAAAGAACAACGAGAAGTAGACAGCCGGCTTTGTGGCGAAGGGGTTACGGACACAATTCGTAATCCCGCATACCACGTTCGAAACACAGCTGTGGGCGATTTGCCAACAGACCGCCTTGTACTGGTTTTCATAAAGTGGTATGAGTTCCGGTCGTTCAGAAAGCAATGGCAAACTACTGAACGTAAAGTTACCAAGAAATCACAAACAGCATAAAATGCTGGGATTGACTGCGACGTCATGTAAAAGGATACGCAGCTAACTTTTTTTTAAATTCTAAGAAATTGTCTGTAACACCGAAACTCTAAAGCCTCGATTTTCTCCTTTAAAGTGTATAAAGGGTATATGATTCACAAGTGGCCACAGGAAAGATGCATGTTCCCAAAACTGTTTCTTGTATTAGTTTGCTGATGTTGTGCCTTAGAGTTTAATGATGTGTAACTTGTTCATCGCCTTGGCCAGTCGCCTTGAGACTTACTTTAAACAAACCCAACTGTTGTTGACTATGGAGATGTTTGTTTGTAAGTGAAAGCAAAGTTCATGCCCTGATCATTACATTGTGTATGTAAGTGAAAATAAAATTCATGCACTAATCATTGCATTTTGTATTTAATTGAAAGCAAACTTCATACCCTGATATTGCAATTTGTATGTGAACGAAAGCATAGTTGATACCCCAACAATTACATTTTGCATGTAAGTGAAAGCACATTTTATACCCTGATCAATACATTTTGTATGTAAGTGAAAGCAAAGATTATACACCATGATCATTACATTTTATTTCCAAATCAAAGAACACCAACTTCCCATCCCAACAAATGGATCAACGAAGAGAGTTCCAGAGTCAGTCATGGCGAATCAGCGCCTTCTTCATCCCTGCCGGAAGTGTAGGACGCCTGAATCCATCTGGCACTGCCTCTCTGGCCGGTCAGTTTTACATGGCCATCACTCGCAATGGTCGGACTGATGGTAGTTGCTCTGGACTTGGTGGAATCCTTCAGGTTTGTATCCTACAGTGGCTGAAGAGCAATGTATCACGCCTTGTTTTGTTTTAGAACCTTATTAGACGTAATACCAAGAGTACCAAGTAGACTGAATATCAAGAATCTCAAGAAGACTGAATATCAAGAATCCCAAGAAGACTGAATATCAAGAATCTCAAGAAGACTGAATATCAAGACAAGCCAAGTTAACTTAATACCAAGAATACCCAGTAGACATAGTACCAAGAAAGCCAAGTAGACTTATACCAAGAACTCCAAGTAGACTAAGTAAGACAAGTAGACTTACTGCCTAGAAAGCCAAGACGACTTATTAGCATTAAGGATGTGTGGTACAGGTGCAAAAGGTGTGTGACCTTGGGGGAAAGATTGCGACATGCTGCATAAGTTTGAAAGCACTAAGTCATTGCTACATAACTATAGCCGGTCTCTCTGGCCGAGGAGTTACAAAACTTTCTCCGTAATCCCGTTTATCACGCAGAATCTCGCAAGCGGGCGAGAGCTGGGAGCGGTTCGTCCCCCGCTGGTGACTTGCGGGATACTGAGCCGGCCGCTCAGAAAGCAATGGCAAACTACTGAGCATAATCTTGCCAAGAAATCAACAGACAGCTGAAAGATGCTGCTGTTGACAGCGATGTCCTGTAAAGGATATGCAAAACAATATACATAACTATAACGTAAACAAAACGTGTTAAATCACAGCTTAAATTTGACTGAAGCATAACATAAATCTGAATAAAACAGAACATAAACCTAATTGAACACAACATCAATTTAACTGAAGCAGAACATAAATCTGACTGAAGCACAACACAATTATCAGTGTAGTATAAAGTAAATCTGATTGAAGCACAACGTAAATCTAACTGAAGAACAACGTAAATCTGACTGAAGCACAACATAAATCAGATTAGAGCACGATAAATCTGACTAGAGCATGGTATAAATATAAGTGAAGCACAACATAAACCTGACTAGAGCACAATATAAATTAAACCGGGACTGATAGACAGTTTTCATTTCTTCTTAACAGATTATGTAACAAACAAAGAGTAGGTTCGGACCAAACAAAAATGGGTGGGTGGCTTAAAATGAGAAGTAGGGGTGTGTCGCAATTATGACTTAAAAGTTGTTAATATGGTATCAGACATGTATTATAACAACATTTTGGCGATATATAAACCCATGGCAGATACAGGAAATCACTGAAGACGATTAATCATCCCACGGCACTTAATTAACTAACTATTAACAGAGTGTCTAGTCTAGACCTGGGGGGAGGCCGCTTGCCTGCTGGTAGGCATCCTGATAACTGAGGAGGGTGGATGCGCTTGCCTGCAGGTAGGCATTCTGATCACTTTCTAGAAGTGGATTCCCCCACCCCACTAACCCGGGCTCCCTAGTCGACCCAGCCAACAATGGGTGCCAGGAAATGCCCTATACAGTGAAGTCGAGGGGTGTGAGACTGATGACTCCATACATCGAGCGTCCATTGGACTGATGACTCCATACATCGAGCGTCCATTGGACTGATGACTCCATACATCGAGCGTCCATTGGACTGATGACTCCATACATCGAGCGTCCATTGGACTGATGACTCCATACATCGAGCGCCCATTGGTTTTACAGTATGTGTTTAGCACCATATACCCAGTATACTCCATGGCATGAAAATGAGTCGTTGGCGTTGACTTTGTGGCTAGACATACACACACTGAAAGAGAGACGAGCAGAGAGAAATGGACAGACATACCTGTTACATACATGTAAAATACCCTGTACAAATTTGTGATTTAAACTGTCCTTTTCAGAACGAGGACACTATAAATGGCGGCACCGACGCCTTCCAGAACAACCCTTATCTTCAAGGTAAATCTTAGATTATTTTTATTCTAGCCTAGTTAACGTTAAATTTAAATAACGCTAACGAATTGTTAGGCTTGTCTATATATACTGCATATAGCAGGCAGCGGCAACCGACGGCTCGCGTGCCAAGTGTGACTCGTGGAACGATTGTAAATGGCATTCTAAGAGAATTGACATACACTGTATGACATTATTTTACACAAAAGAATTTTGTATTTTCTAACACTGAAGACTGTTTTAAGTCAGAAGCCTGTATGAAGCTGAACGCGACCAAATCTATGATTTAGACATTGCACAATTAACAGGGGAACCAGGACAAAGGTGCATTTAATTGAAATCTGAACCATATAAATAATCATCAAAAATAGCTCATATAAATTGTTAATATCGTGTTTATGTTTGATATATTTGATTGATTGTTTCTTCAAACTATTGGACTTTCTGTATAAACAAAATATACACATGGCTATCTTATAATAAAAGTGTAAAATAATATGTTCAGAACTTAAAGTTTGCAATCATATTATTTGCATTTGTTCCTACTAGCACTGAAGTATTGAATAATCTATACAGAATACAATAATTATTAAGTGTATCGGAAACTTGTGAGTACAAGATCATATTAATGTGTTTAAATGGTTGTTGTATATAAAAATATGATGGACTTCTGTTGTGATTTTGCAACACAACACCACAAAAAGGTTGTAGATCCCTGACGTATAGATATAGCAAGTGTGGTGACATATTACTTTCTTTAACCAGTATAGGTATAGTGAAGTGTAGTGACGTATTAATTTCTACTCACTATAGGTATAGTGGCCGGTCTCTCTGGCCGAGGGGTTACAACACTTTCTCCGTAATCCCGTTTATCACGCAGAGTCTCGTAGCAGGGCGAGAGCTGGGAGCGGTTCGACCCCCGCTGGTGACTTGCGGGATAACTGGGCCGGCCGCTCAGAAAGCAATGGCAAACTACTGAGCGTAATCGTGCCAAGAAATCAACATACAGCTGAAAGATGCTGATGTTGACAGCGATGTCCTGTAAAGGATATGCAAAAAAAAAACATAGGTATAGTGAAGTTTCGTAACATAATACTTTCTAACCACTATAATTTTAGTGAAGTGTGGTAAACTTTTACTTGCTAACCACTATAAGTTTAGTGAAGTGTGGTAAACTTTTACTTGCTAACCACTATACAAACACAGAATGATCTTAACACCACAGACATTGCACGGGAGCCGAGGTAGCGAACGGCTCGCACGCTTGCCTGTGGTCCGGTAGTCGGTCATTTATTCGTGGAGGGATTTGTTTTACACACTGACTTGCTCTTCCAGGTCGACCTAGTCTCAGATGTGTACCAGGAAACGCTGTGGGAAGTAAAAGCGACCGGTGGGACTTGGACTACATGGCCATGGAGCTCTGTGCTGTCTGTAGAACAATGGGGCCAGCACCATGTACCCAATACTCATCAAGACGTGGAAAGGGGTCACATGCTTCAGATTCAACAATTTGATGTTTATGAGCCAATTTTCTTGGACGTTAAGATCTTTGAACATTTCAGTATTCTTATTTTTCTTGATCCACACTATTATAAGAATGTTTCTGTAAAACTAAGTTTAAACACACTATTATAAGAATGTGTATGTAAAACTAAGTTTAAACACACTATTATAAGAATGTTTTCTGTAAAACTAAGTTTAAACACAGTATTCTAAGAATGTTTCTCTAAAACTTTATTTAAAAACAGTACTATTAGAGTGCCGGCTTTCTGGCCTAGAGGTTAGCGACTTTTCTCCGTAATCTCGTATACTCTCGTAAGTAACGTGACGACGGTGAGAATCAGCAGTGGTTCGAATCGCGTCGGTAACTTACTGGATATGTGAGCCGGCCGCTCAGCTGAAAGATGCTGATGTTGACAGCGATGTCCTGTAAAGGATACGCAAACATATATTATTAGAGTGTTTCTGTAAAACTAAGCTTACACGCAGTATTATAAGAATGTTTCTGTAAAACTAAGTTTAAACACAATACTATAAAGATGTTTCTTAAGTTCAAAAGCCCGACATAAATTCAAAAGCCCCGAATTGCTTCCTGAATGACTATGAAATGGACAATTGCATTATGTCACAGGAAAGAAGCCTGTTCTCAAAGTTTTTATTTTATGTTGTTTGTCAACTTCTCACATAATATAATACCACCCTCTGCATCAGTAACATCCTTTCCAGTTAGCATGTCTGTAAAAACATGCCAAGGTTGTGTTTCAATAAAAGACACAGAATACGATTGAGCAACTCGACAGGGGGAGAAAAAAAACACAAATTAGGTACTTCTCTAAAAATGGTTCTATCTACATGTTTACACATAATTGTCTTTTTCTTTCCTCACCACTAGCTATGAGAAATCAACAGTTTGGCCAGCCGTAAGTTCCATATTTATTGTTATAATTATATCATATGTTTTCATAAGTAGAATCTGATACTGCATGCTTTTCGTAAAATGTTATTGTTATTATTAAAGTGTGAGAAACGAGATTACTTAGTACGTAACTGTTATTTTTCAATGGTCAAGTTTTGTTGTTTATTGCAAGTTATCAAACCTCATGTTGATTTCATTTGCTTGTACTTTCATGTTTAGTATATTATTTTATAAACACCAATAATGAGATAGAAGAGGAAAAGCGTTATTAAGAGCTATATTGAACCAATCCTGATATACGGAACTATACGTCTGCTGTATACTCAACATACTTCTATAGAACCACATCTCTGCAGTTTCCCCATAATTTCTCACTTGTCTACTCATTGTTCATGGTTGGCTTGGTATGTCAGAATTGGCTCACTATGGCTCTTAATAACGCTTGTCCTCCACTATCTCATCATTAGTGTTTATAAAATAATATATATTACATTTCAGTACTCAACCATCATCATGTGGATCAATGTTAAGTGATCTCACTTTAATCACTAATTTTTATCTTATGTAAATTAATACTGAAAATTTCATTTCATTACTCAATCTTGCTGTCTTGTGGATCAATGTTAAGACATCCCACTTTAACCATCAATCTTGATCTAATGTAGGTTAATGTTGAGAATTTCATTTCATTACTAAATCTTGCTCTTACGTGGATCAATGTTAAGACATCCCACTATAACCATCAATCTTGATCTAATGTAGGTTAATGTTGAGAATTTAATTTCATTACTCAATCTTGCTCTCGCGTGGATCACTTTAACCATCAGTCTTGATTTAATGTAGGTTAATGTTGCGAATTTAATTTCATTACTCAATCCTGCTCTCGCGTGTATCACTTTAACCATCAGTCTTAATCATCATCATCATCATCATCATCTTCCACTTCTGCCGTCAAGCGTCGTAATCAATGTAGGTTAATGTTGAGAATTGTCATTTCAGAGCCGGACACATTCCGGATCCAATAATGATCGGTCCGGGAGGAAACGTGTACACAGGCGTGGCGAGAAGTCTCACCGAGATAGACTTGCGTGGTCGCGGTGTTGCGGTAAGTTTTCCATCCTTGCCATGTCAAAGTATTTCATCTTGCCTTGTCTGTCACCAATGTTGCTACATCTAAGCCAGCCATTGCTTAAGAATTTTTTTTAGTTTGCTTTCTGTGACTTGTCAATGTAGTTTGCAATGCTTCATGGAGCACAAGTGAGCTATTTTCTTCTCTTTCTTCGTTGTTCTCACATTCCATTCAATATCTTCTTCTATCCCAATGTATTTTTATTGGGTATATTGTGTGCCTCAACACCGTGCTTCTCATCTCATCTCATCTCACCATGTTCCTCTTGTACCTTGCGGTGTCGAGGTGAAGTATAATAAGCGGGCCCGCTTATGGGGTTCATGTATCGATATTCCCATGGACTCTGTTATTCCCTGCGTCCATCGTTTACGTGGTCGGCCTCTTCCTCTGCTTCCCTCTGGTATATACATCATTGCATGTTGTGGTATACTGTTAGATGGTAACCTACATGCATGGCCTAACAATTTGACTTGCTGCCTTCCAATAAAATCTAGTGCAGCTATAACCCCTACTTTAGTCCTGATTTCTTCATTTATGATCTTATCTCTTCTTGATACATTGAGTATTCTTCTCAGGAATATCATTTTTGCTGTGATTTTTCTTTTCTCTTTTTCTCTCATTGTCCAGGTTTGGCATTGGTAGCATAGAGTTGGTAGGAAGATTGTGTTGTAGAGTTCTTTCTTAATAGTTATTGATACATGTTTGTTCTTTAGTGTTGGTGCCATTTGTCAAATGAGTTGGTTTGCCTTATTGCATCTATTTTCGATCTCGTCTTCTGATTAACATTTCATGATATTATGCTTCCTAGGTACTTGAAACTCTTTACTTGTTTCAAGGGATTTTCATTTAGGTGGATCGTTGTTGTTTTATCTTCTTTGGTTATAGTCAATATATCTGTTTTACTTGTGCTAATATTTCATGTTATCTTTCCTACACATTTCGTTTAGACTATTCGTGTGGTCTTGTAATTCAGCTTCTGATTTTGCTATTAGTGCTTGGTCGTCCGCAAACAGGAGTTCTCTAATGGTTAGATTTGCAGATGATTCTTCTTCTGTGTTCTCGTCATGCGTTGTCCTTGCGGTCTCTGTTTGGCTGGTGCTTTATGTAGTATAAACTCCACCTCAGAACAAACACAACAGTGAGCCTCTGATCATCAGAAGATTCCCTTTCTAAGAATAATTCGCCTTTAAAAAAAAATAAAAAAAAACTCATATATAATCTCGTAAAGTTGGTGGGTTGATGGAGAGTGAATGTGGACATATCCGGATCACGATTCCCAGGTGTCTTTCTCCTGTTATCTATTTGGATCTGACACGGCAGCTTCAAGACACGAGTTTACATCTGATTGCAACCGTTATGCATTAGATATTGCTTGCTGCTTACATAAAACATTCTTACTTGTGAAGGAAATGCACATCACAAAACTCGATAGCATGTTTTTTTTTTTTCATATGTGAATGGTGAATGATGTCATTTTTGTGAAATCTTCTCTCATGCTGACAGTGATATGATTATTTCCTTAACATAATCGTTGTGTCGTTATGTACCTACTCAAATCGGTGTGTGGTTCTGCGCTTACACTAAACGTTGTGTGATTATGTGCTTAACACTAAACGTTGTATGCACCTCGGAGGAGCAAATGGATCATCATGGTCTGGCAAGAATGAGACAGCGAGGAGTGATGAGGGGATTTGGCCGACGCTCGACGCTCAGAGGTAAAGCGAGACAGACATATAATCAGATTGCTACTGGTGGTGTTGAAACTCTTCGCTGGCTGCTGAGAATGGGGGCGGAGCGCCTATGTGAATGCCCCGAATGCTGTGATGTCGGTTCCTAGTTCAATCAATCAATCAATCAATCAATCAATCAATCAATCAATCAATCAAACTAAACGTTGTATGGTTATGTACCCATTTAAATCGTTGTGTGGTTATTTACCTGCTTGTATCGTTGCTAATAGCACTATAGATAATTGTTTTTTTCTCATTCCATGCAGC
Source organism: Cepaea hortensis (assembly GCA_963921405.1). Taxonomy (NCBI): domain Eukaryota; kingdom Metazoa; phylum Mollusca; class Gastropoda; order Stylommatophora; family Helicidae; genus Cepaea; species Cepaea hortensis. Next base: position 74,874,093 of record OY992885.1, on the reverse strand, counting down.
TTAATCTAGATACTACGTGCATTTATATGATATTCTATGCAGGGTTTTAAGAAATCAAATGTGAGTTACCTGGTTTAACACCATGATAATAAATGTGCTGACAGTATGTGATTTCTCACGCCACACATCTTGTATAATGATATTTATAGATGTTTTCACTAAATCACATCTGATTGATCTGGTTTGAAATCGTGATGTTACTTTGCTGAAAGTTTGTGATTTTTCGTACCATACAGCTTTGTCTAGACTCATTGTGCCAGAAACCTCTTACTACCTGCTGCACCATCGCCAAGGACTCAGCGCCCGCTTCTGAACAGCTTGGGTCGGCAATTGGGACAACAGGTACATACAAAGTTCGTGTTTGTCATTATAAAAGTAGATATTGAAAAATAATGAAGTTGAATGCCCCTAAAATGACAAACACGGGTATCACAGCGTGCACCGTTTCGATGCCAGTTAGACTAAAATGGGTGCTGCAAGCTTAGAATACTGAGACTCCCTGATATGGAAGTAATAACAACGATTACTGAGCTTTCATCACATATATTTACAGCTCCAGACGGACACTACTAGGATAGGGGAGCCACTGTAAGGCAGTGGCTAGCTGGCTTGCCTGCCATCCTGGTGGTTATATGTTCCAACCCAGATCTAGATGGAGGTGGGGGGATTTATGTAAAATGTATCTGGGCTCTATTTTTGCCCATCCTAGAATGGGTACCAGAAAATTTCATGGGAAGTAAAGGTGATCTGTGTGTATTGATCACATGATCCATCGAGTGTCGTCTGGCATAAACATGGGAAGTAAAGGTGATCTGTGTATTGATCACATGATCCATCGAGTGTCGACTGGCATAAACATGGGAAGTAAAGGTGATCTATGTGTATTGATCACATGATCCATCGAGTGTCGTCTGGCATAAACATGGAAAGTAAAGGTGATCTGTGTAATGATCACATGATCCATCGAGTGTCGACTGGCATAAACATGGGAAGTAAAGGTGATCTATGTGTATTGATCACATGATCAATTCTATGTGTATTGATCACATGATCCATCGAGTGTCGACTGGCATAAACATGGGAAGTAAAGGTGATCTGTGTGTATTGATCACATGATCCATCAAGTGTCGTCTGGCATAAACATGGAAAGTAAAGGTGATCTGTGTAATGATCACATGATCCGTCGAGTGTCGACTGGCATAAACATGGGAAGTAAAGGTGATCTATGTGTATTGATCACATGATCCATCGAGTGTCGTCTGGCATAAACATGGTAAGTAAAGGTGATCTGTGTATTGTTCACATGATCCATCGAGTGTCGTCTGGCATAAACATCTTGGGTTAGCACTATAAACCCAATACGCCTCATTTTGCCGAAAGGGGTCCCTTACTGTTATTTAGTACTGGGATAAATAAGAAGGTGAAATACCTAAGTCGGTTTTGGTGTTTGTTAAATAGGAAATACGTATATCAATTTTGGTATTTGATTAAATGGGAAATACCTCCAGTCTTTTCCCAGGGCAGACCAGACTCTAAGCTTTGGTCGGTAATTGCTCTAGGGCGGAAACTCTGATAGGCAGACAGTTAGAGAAATGCTTGACTGATCTGGCAGCTTCTGCAGCTTGTCTTGTTCCAGGCGTATTGGTGTTACCTTTCCTCTGGAGTAAACTAGGTAGGCCGAGAGAGGGATCATCCTACGTGGGAAACACATGGTCTATAAACTCAGTCCAGGCGGTGTATCATAGAGAGTTAGAACTCCATTTTACAAAGATGCCGTCTGTTAACTGACTTGTCTGTTGTATATTTACAGGAGGCTTCTCGTCAGTCGCAGGAGCTGGAGCATTCGGAGGTAGGTTTTCATACAAGTCTTAAGGATTAGCTTTCCCTGTTACTAGTGTCCCTCGCCATCAGACGAACCCACTCCGACTTCAGAGGAACTTGTAATTTACATACCCAAGTTGACTTCTTGTCCTTGACTTGGGGAAGTAAATTACAAGTACCTCTGAAGTCCGTGTAGGTTTGCCTGGCGGCGAGGAACACTGGTAATAGGAGAAGTAATCCACACGCAAAAATCAGTCCAGTGCACTAGACGTACTGGCATTATATGCTCTACACTTGAGTTCAAAATGAGCGAACGGAAAAAGAGAAGAAAACAAAATAAATTATAGAGTTCATTTATACGATCTACCTTACACATTCCACCTCTTTGTGTATATGCAGATTTATGTGTCTTTATTGTAATTGGTAAGAACATCATTCTAGTGCCATCTCCATAATGAAGATTTCTTAGATTGGGTGTGTGTCACGCTCTGTATATCGCTTTTGATACACTGTAATAGATTGGTGGTCGTCCATCTGTAAATACGGTATTCCAATTTGTATCATTGCCTACCTCTTGCTCGTTTGCCTTCGATTTGTTCTTCAAGTTTGGTTTTTGTAAATGTCAACTTTCGTCATTTTTCTTTTCAATTTCAGTACCCAAGATTTCTATATTTGTTTGTTTTTGTTTTCAAGAAGTGTGACTTATTCTTCTGTAAACAGTCATTTCCATGTTCTATTCTATGGTAATTCTATGCTCTAATATTTAATCGTTGACGGTTTGCTCCATATGGTTATATTTCACACACACACACACACACACACACACACACTCACTCTCTCTCTCTCTCTCTCTCTCTCTCTCTCTCTCTCTCTCTCTCTCTCTCTCTCACACATATACACACACGTAAGCGGACATGTGTATATGAGGGAGTGTGTGTGTGATTGTGCGAGTGTATAGTTATATGAGTGTGTATGAATGTATGAATTATATGGGTATGTATATATTATAATGTGAGTAAATAAGTGGGTGTGTTGTGTTATTGAGTATGTTAGCCAGTGTGTGTGAGAAAATGAGTGGATGATTGAGTGTATGTGTGTGTATTTGTGTGGGAGTGTCTGTGAGTGCGAATGTATACTGGGTGTGTTAGTCTGTGTGAATATGTCTGTCTGTCTGTCTGTCTAATATACCTCAAACCAAAAACTGTCCATAATCAATAGAAGTATTGTCTGCCAATGAGATTTCATCTACTTGTGTTGTATTATTGGTAAGAAAATGATTAAAGCACATACTGACCATTCTTCTACAGGTGTGGGCGGTTTGCTGTCTGGTGGCAGTTCTTCAGGTACGTTTTATAATCCTTTTCTTTCGTCTCTTTCTTCATTTCGTTTGCTTATAATCAACCTGCATTAAGAATGTTGTTTCCCGCATGGATTGTACCATCATCTGCGGATCCTGTGTAGATTTTGACGACAAGGATCATGAAGACGTCTGTAGAGTTTGATGACAAGGCTCCCGAAGATACCAGTAGAGTTTGACGACAAGGATCCCGAAGGCTTCAGTAGAGTTTGACGACAATTATTTATGCGTCTTTATTTTAATTGATAAGAACATTATTCAAGACGTCAGTAAAGTTTGACGATAAGGATCGTTTCATTCGGCTATAGATCAGACCTTTCTGGACAGACTGTGTTTGTTTACATACGTTTTTCTACAACGGTGGATATGTTTTTCCCACACGTGCTCATTGTTACAGAAGATGCCTTTAGCTTTGTGTAAATGAAATAAAGTAAAGTAACTCAAGACGCATTGCTGGTCTCCCTGGCCGAGGGGTTAGCAGCTTTCTCCGTAACCCCGAATACTCTCGTGGTTGACGTGAGCTCACGAGAATTGGAAGCGGTTCGAGTCGCGCCAGTGACTTATGAGCGTATGGAGCCGGTCGCTCAGAAACTCGTGGCGTGCTGATGAGCGTAATTTAGCCTAGGAATCAACATACAGCTGAAAGATGCTGGTGTTGACCACAATATCTTGAAACAGGATAGAAACGCGGGAAAAAAACTCAAGACGCATTTGGCATATGGTGCTAAACCAATATTATGATAAACCAATCGGCACTTGGTAGATGATGCGGTCTGTATCACGCCATCCGAATGACTTCCCAAGACATTTCCTGATACCCTTTTTAGGCTGGCTCAACCTGGGAGCAAACGGCAATTTTTAAAATTTGAATCCGCACCGATGCTGATGGAGCCTATCACCACAGGGCCAGCAGGTGAGCGTCTGTCCACCACAGGGCCAGCAGGTGAGCGTCTGTCCACCACAGGGCCAGCAGGTGAGCGTCTGTCCACCACAGGGCCAGCAGGTGAGCGTCTGTCCACCACAGGGCCAGCAGGTGAGCGTCTGTCCACCACAGGGCCAGCAGGTGAGCGTCTGTCCACCACAGGGCCAGCAGGTGAGCGTCTGTCCACTGCTCCACTCCAGATCTCTGAGATATTTAGTAACTCTTGAGAATGTTGTGTTCCATTCTAAGGGAACTAACTTGGCTCCACCAGTCCAGTGTATACTGCGAAACCTGCGACTGAAAGAGCTAAATCTGTAACATAATATGATGAAATATGATGGAATTTTCACACCCGAATACATAAATCCGTATCCTGGTAAACGCAATACTCTGAGTTTGTCATGTCATAATTCATACATTTGTAGCACAGTCAATGTAAAACATCGAGCGTGTAATACTACTACGATGAAAGCAACCCCGATCCGAGGCTTATCGTCACCATGTATATATTTAGATGCTAGCTAACGAGTTCTAGTCAGGTCTTAGATATGACTGAGCTACCTGCTTCTGTTGACACCGAAGGTTGGGCGGTACTCTCCAAACCCGACACCCCACATTGTGCCAATCGCTTCTGGCGGAGGAGCGCAATTGGGAGGTTACGAGCCTTACCATGATGTGAAGAAATGCAAACTACATACTAAATGTCAGACCAGGCCCTGAGCCTTGGTCGGCAATTGGTTTAGAATGGAAGCTCCGACAGGCGGTCAGTTAGAGTACTGCTTTTCTGATCCGCCAGCTTTTGCAGCTTGCCTTGTTCCAGACGTATTGGTGTTACCTTTCCTCTGGAATAAACTAGGCAGGCCGAGTGAGAGAGAGAGAGAGAGAGAGAGAGAGAGAGAGAGAGAGAGAGAGAGAGAGAGAGAGAGAGAGAGAGAGAGAGAGAGAGAGAGAGAGAGAGAGATCATGCTGCATGGCCAACAGATGGTCTCTACAATTCAGCCCAGTCTTTGTGCGATGGAGAGGTATAACTCCATACGACAGACTATTGTCTGTCAAGACGGCCAGGGGTCATTCAGCCAGGTTCAGGAGTCCAATCATACAATAATGTGTTTCTTCTCTTTTCTTTCAGCTGGAAATGGATTGGCATCGGCGAGGGCTAGCTCATCAAGTCTCTTCTGAAGAGGCAGTGCAAGAACAAACAATTAGCTCATCTACCAAGGAACAGATAACACTAGATAACAGCTGAGCTGAGCAGTAATTTGTTACGATAGCTTGTGTGCTAGAGAATGTGCAACAAAGTCAAACAGTGTTTGAGGAATGATTTATCACACGGTTTTTAACCAGACCTAAGGCAGACACGTCGAGATAGATCCGATGCTGCAGAAATGTTATTTTTCAGAACAATGAAAGAATACCATGGACGGACAGAAAAATAAATAAGAAAATCTTTCTAGAATCAAATGAAAACGGAGGAAAGATGGGATGAATTATATGTATTCTGCCAGAATAATGGGGGGGGGGGGGAGAGGGGGGAGGAGTTATGGGGAGTAATGCACTTTTTAAAAGCTTAGAGAAAGCTAGCAAACTTGGTAAAAGAACATAATAGACGATAACGGTTAAATAACTGGGTGATTTAGACTAATAGTATCACGGGACAAGAGAATATAACAGACGATAAAGGTTAAATAACTGGGTGATTTGATCTAATAGTATCATCGGGACGGGAGAATATAACAGACGATAACGGTTAAATAACTGGGTGATTTAGACTAATAGTATCACGGGACAAGAGAATATAACAGACGATAAACGTTAAATAACTGGGTGATTTGGTCTAATAGTATCATCGGGACGGGAGAGTATAACAGACGATAAAAGTTAAATAACTGGGTGATTTGGTCTAATAGTATCATCGGGACGGGAGAATATAACAGACGATAAAAGTTAAATAACTGGGTGATTTGGTCGAATAGTATCATCGGGACGGGAGAATATAAAAGACGATAAAAGTTAAATAACTGGGTGATTTGGTCGAATAGTATCATCGGGACGGGAGAATATAACAGACGATAAAAGTTAAATAACTGGGTGATTTGGTCGAATAGTATCATCGGGACGGGAGAATATAACAGACGATAAAAGTTAAATAACTGGGTGATTTGGTCGAATAGTATCATCGGGACAAGAACACAGATCTGAACCGAGACTCTGGTGATCATGTCGACGGTAAACCGTGTTCGTTCACGCATGTCGGCAAGGCACACGGTGATAAAAATGCTGAAAACCATCAGCTCTCACATTGTCAGTATTCTCTATGCAACACAACGGTTTCTTAATCAGCAACTTGTGTTGTCAGATTAACAATAGGCTTCTAGTTAGTTGTCTCAGCAGAGTTTACGAGTCCAGGAGAAGATGTAAGAATATGTGCCACCATTGTCACGGAAGATAACTTTATGTGTTGTCTTGTTAATATTATTATTACCATTTTGATAACATTAGTACCTAAAATGTTAATATATTAGTCCATACTTCGTGTTAGCACCTAAAATGTCAATATATTAGTCCATACCTCATATTTACTTAACAATAAACATTTTACATGGCTGGTTATTTTCAAGATTAATTATTCTGTTTATTTGTTTGTTTCGCTTCTAATTTCAAACTGTTTGTTAATGGTTTTGTGGAATAGCAGAGACAACGAACACCACCATGTAAGCATCCCACACCAGGGCCTTTCCCGAAAACTATTCTCAACCCAAAGCTTAAAAGCATACCAGGGAGAGCTGAAAAGAAAGACGTTTGTGACAAGCTCGCACTGTCAAGACTTGGGACAACAATGGCGTAGATAATTTTTAGACTCACGGATCAACACCATACAGAAGACAAACCTAACAATCTTACTTACAGAACACTGTTATTTTATTCTTATTAATATCAACAGACTGAATTGTTTAATTCTGAAACGCAATGGAACTTACAGTCACAAACAATATGTGACTCACTGGCATGATTCCCGGTAAACTATAATCAGTTGACATCTCTCTTTGCCAGTGCCAATATTGTCAATTGCTGTATCGCATTTCTTGTACACACATGAACGTGTTCTTTTTAAGTTCTCCATCAGATTAAAGATGCACGACAGAGATTAAGAGCAGAATAGGTAAAGCACATGCTGCATTTCAGAAAATGAAAAGCATCGTAAGCAATAAGTCACTATCATTGAAAGTAAGAAAGAGAGTGCTGAAAAGTTATACAGAAACTTGTTTGCTATATGGCAGAAAATCATGGGACGTGAAAGAACGAATTAGGAAAAGCTTGGAAGCAACGGAGATGTGATTCCTGAAACGAATGTTGCGAACCTCATGGACTGTCAGATGATTACCTGGAAGAGGTTAATGAGACTAGAACGTTGTATACATCTCATTGTTCTTAACTGAACCAGCCTAGAGAGACAGAAAGAGACAAACATCATTCTTTAGGCATGTGATGAGAAAAGAGGTATTGACCAATATCGTGATAACTTGAAAGATCAGTGGGAAATGAAAAGAGGTAAAGGCAGATTAAGAGAAATAATGCTGGATGACTGAGATGGTGGCATTGAAGAGTATTAGCAGAATTGGTTCAGAGCACCAACGACCGTCATCTGCGGAAAGACATGAAACCAACGTCAGTTGCTATGGCACATGATGATGTTGATGTTCTCTTCTATCGACATCTAACAATCAGACACCCTGAACCGCAACAGCCACCCACCAAACTCTTCCTGTCATATCCGTATTTGCTTCTCGATCTCCCCCCTCCCCGCCTTTCCCCACTAAAACTCCTTCTCATACTAGACAATCAACATCCCCTCTTCCATCTTACATTCTTTCATTCACAGCAGTAATAATAATTTGAGCAATGCAGACACAAACATTACAAGTGCTTTCTTCTGGCCTCCTCATGATCCATAATACCACCAGATGTAGTCATGACAATGAAACCAAACAGATGGAAGAAGATTAGTTGTCCACTGTTCTAAATCCCGGACAGAAACATCGAATCTGGGACTGACGACACCAAACTTATTGAATGTGTCTGTCAGATTAACAACAATATTGTCAGCACTGTTCAAACTGTAATCTTTGTGGTCATCGACCTGTTCAAACTGCCAGCTCTGTGGACATTAACCTGTTCAAACTGCCATTTCTGTGGTCATCAACCTGTTCAAACTGCAATCTCTGTGGTCATCAATCTGTTCAAATTACCAGTTCTGTGGTCATCAATCTCTTCAAACTGTTTACTTGTCTTCTTATTATCCGTGCCTCGCTTGCGTACATCATGACCTGTCCAAATAAAGCCCTTAAGAAGAACTCTTTTCTTCACCTCAGCTGACAAAGATAGACTGCAGAGAATATCGTTCATTTTGTGAAATGTTGCATTTGATTGGACCATTAAACATTAAGCCTACAAAATACACCTGTTAGCTGCTGTTGTTAAAGTGCCCACATTCTTAAATGCATTGAATTTGTTCCATTGAATATTGATTTTGCTTTATGGTAGCCATTATTTCTTTGAAATAGTCATCTTTCCTCTGTGTTTCTTTTCAAACTAAGTCCTTTGTTTTGGCTTTCTGTTGTAATTATATCTATCATTTCTTGTAACTGCGTTTAATTTTCAAGTATCAACATCATGTTATCAACAAAGCGCGGGATGTTTACTTTATGTTGACCTCGCATGTCTTGTATGGATCTCACTATTATTTCGCTGTTCAACTTGAACAGATCTGGTGATAGTACACAACCCCTTTCTAATACATTGTTTAATGCGTTGAAAAGTTCCCAATTCACTGTCAATTCTTATGGCTGATATTTGTTACCAATGCATGTTTGTTCTGTGTTTTTATTATTCTTAGAATTTAACCTTTACTTTGTTTAAAATTCCCACCATCCTAATCATTTCATCGTGTTTCACCTTCTAGTAAATAAGCACAAATATAGTTTTATGTTCATTTCAACCATTCTGTTAATAGCAGACGCCTTGTGCTGGTTTTCATACAATGGTATGTGTGCCGGTTGTTTATAAAGCAATGACAAACCATTGGACGTAAACCTGCCAAGAAATCACAAACACCTAAATATACTGGGATTGGCTGCGACGTCCTGTAAAGGATATGCAACTAATTCTCACCCCCCCCCACCCCACCCCCCCCCCCCCCCCCACCCCCGTTAATGTTCTCAAGCTGTATATGATATAATGTGTGCTTTACCTTCCATTGCTCTCTTCAGTTTCGGGCTTTATTTTATTTCTTATTCTTCACATTATAATTCCCATGAGTATTTTAGTCGTATGACTCATTGAACTAATTGTGAGAGATTGATAGAGCTATGATAGTAGATTTCAAGAGTTCATCAGGTATACATCCACTGTTATAGATATCATTCAACAGTTTTGTTATTACGCCCATACCCAATTCACCAACAGCTTTAATTTCTTCCACAGAAGATGTTATCTGGGTGCTTACCGTTCCTCGTGTGTTTTACAGTTTATTTATCTCCTGCATTCAGTATTCGTGGTTCTTTTCATTATCGCAGTTGTTTGTTTCTGATCTACCATCAACGTCATATAGCTCTTGTATATATTCTGTTTATCTTTCAATGATTTTGTCTTTGCCCATTATTATTTTATCTTCTTTAAGTTTCAAACAACTTCTTGCTGCATGTTTTTTAATGCCCGATATGTCCTTATCTTTCTGTATATAGATGTTGAGTCTCCTCATTTTTCAATATCCTAATACGAACTATGCAACCAGACCTCTTTCTCTGACTTCCATTTTAGTACTATTTCTCTAAGTATACTTCTATATCCATCTTGATTTTCTTTGCCTTTTCTTCTAATGTCCATTATCTGTAGAATTTTCTCCGTCATCGATTTCATTTTCGCAGACTTCTTCATTTCTGGTACATTTCTTTTTATATCTTTTGTATTAACTCCTGCAGCATTCACCATTGTTCGTCGATGCTACCTATTTTCGCTTCAGCACTATAGCTATTCAGTACAGTAATGACGTACTTATCCCTCATTTGACGAATCATGATGAACTAGGCATTTTTAAAGAAGGTAGTTTGCCGCTGCTTTCCTTTCTAGCAGTGACCATACTGGTCGGTGTCCGTAGCCATTGTCTCGTTAAAGAGAACCTCTGCCTACCGTCGCGAAACTGCGAAACCTTGAGACCATAACCAACTACTATCTATCGGTCTGCCCTCATCATTCCATCCACCGCCTTACGTGGTTTCTTATGAAAACATTCTAAAGACGGTTACGAAATACACAAATGACCAAGTCCTACAAGAAACACACGCAAACCGTAAACTGATTAGAGACATTATACGTGGTCAGCCAAAACATTTTGGAAAATTAGGAGTAGAAATAAATTAAATAACTTGGTGACAACTAGCAAGATTCAGGAGAAAAGAACAAGGGGAGGGCAGAGAAGTAAATACCTGGATGGCTTGGCCACATGGTATGGTCTAGAAAAGAACACAGAGCTGATCCGTGACTCTGGCAATCGTGTGAGATGGAGAAACATGACCGCCTACGCTTATCGGCATGGCATATGATGATGATGATGATCACTAATTTCCTCATACAATTAAAGTTTTGACAAATCTAGTTTGACATTTCTTGGAGCCTTCTTTAATTTCTTCAGTTTTATTCTTAGTTTTCCAATGACTGGTGCAAGGTCACTTTTGCAATCTGCTTCTGGTGAAGTTGTTACTGACATTAATCTGTATCGATATCAATTGCGTATTAGTATGTAATCAATGTGATTATGTCAATTGTTTCCTTCACTTTTCAATGTCCAAAGGTGGCTAGAATGTTGCTGAAAGATGATATCATCATCATCCAGTGTCTTGCCGGCTGTCGTGGGCGATCATGCTTCTCCACAAATTACGATCTCCGACGTCATGGATCAGTTCGTGCGTTGACTCCGTTCTGTACCATAACGTGGCCAAAAAATTATGACTGCCTCTTTCTGGTGTATGTGATAAGTTGTCTTTGCGACTCACTTTCCCTTAAAACGCCCTGATTGTTTTTTTTTTTTTTTGTTTTTTTTTTTCTGGTCTAGAAGTTACACTACTTTCTCCGTAATCTCGTATACTCTCGTAACGCGACGCTGCGCGAGAATTGGTAGTGGTTCTCTCCGCGTCGGTAACGTAACGGGGTATTTGTGCCGGCCGCTCAGAAAACAATGGCAAACTACTGAGCGTAATCTAGCCATAAAATCAACAATCACCTGAAAATTGCTGATGTTGACAGCGATGTCCTGTAAAGGATATGCGGAAAAAAAAGTAATTCTTAACATTCTTCTACAAAAGCACATCTCCAAGGCTTCCGGGGATTTTTACGCCTGTTTACTAATTGTCCAGGACTCGGAGCCGTATGTTAAAACTGATATATCCTTTCATAATAGGTTGTGCTCTCGTCCATTTCACAAGTTTTCCCCCCTCTCTCATTTCTCTGTGCAAGGCTGTATCCCCCAATAACATCTTCATCTCTTTCTTCTCCAACTTTTGCATTGAAATCTCCCAGTACTATAGTTGTTTCAGTTTTTACATTGTGCTATAACTGTGTTAAGTTGTTCATGAAAGTTATCATTTTCTTCTCCTATGCTGTCGGCGGTTAGCGCATAGACTTGTATGATCTTTATATGCCTCCGGGCTGTTAGGCCAAAAGGCTACCGCCTCATCCGAGCATTGTTTGTTCTTTTCTAAACACGTGTCTCGTCACTTTCCCATCGTCTGTCAAGATAGAACCTAGATATGCAAAAATCTATCCTTGGCTAAATACATGTGTTGCCATATGTATTGTGTCCCTTGCTATTTGTATTGTTAGTTTTGTTTTGTTGCACTGACATATACAAACATGTACTCATATTTCATGCCTAGCAATTTGTTTTATATGAGTTTTCATGCAGTATTTTTTCTTTCATTTGTTACCAAGAGGGTATAAAAGACAAGAGGCTGGACTTTATTGCATCGGGTTTTATTCAGTATGCCGGGCTCCGTGGCGAAGGTCTTACGGATGCGGTTCTTGATCGCCCTTACCTGCGTTCGAAACACAACTGCGCGTGATTTGGCAGCAGACCGCGTTGCACTGGCTTTATACCAAATGGTATGGGTGAAGGTCGTTCAGAAAGCAATGACAAACTACTAAACGTAAACTTGCCAAGACATCAACAACATCACACACACACACACACACACACACACACACACACACACACAAACACACACACACACACACACACACACACAAATGCTGGTGTTGACTGCAAACGTCCTGTAAAGGATTTGCAACTAACTTTTATTTAAGTATGGCTCTGTCTTTTTCCGCAAGGCGGTCGGCCGAAAGCGTCGCATAGAGCACGAACTTCGTAGCTCCAGCGACGACCCCCAGGAGACTCGGGGGAAAATTGCACTCGTGAACCGAATGTTGTAGTCCGATATCAAACCCTGCATTCGGAACTCGAGGCAGGCGGTGCAACCACTTTGCCACTGAGATCCCCAGTATCCTTCTAAAGAGTGTCCACGTGGCTGTGGGATCTTATTACGCATGCGCTAAAACTTGAGCACGCAGAATGTATACGGCTAATGTATGGGGTTCAACCCCAACACCCGTCAGTCGAACTTTTATGGTAAACTACTGAACGTAACATTGCCTAGAAAATCGATCTGGGGTTGGGGTTGACCGCAACGTCCTACCATTGACATACCACACTAGCTTGGTTTAATTCTTGTACAATGTTGCTGAACATGCAGTGCTGTGCTGAATGTCATAGAGAGCCGGAATGCTGGCACATGGATCTTTCACAGGCGACATTGTGTGTAGTTCAGCATATGTTTATGAAGAGCAATGAAAGAATCGGCATGATCTTTACACAGAAAATATGTCAAAAAGGGTGGCAGACAGGTTTACATACATGATTATGCATTATAACGTCTTGAATTGAAAGATAACACTTTGAAGAAACCCTCAGCTTAAAGGCTCTGATCACTTTAGGAGTTGACAACGACCATTATGATAGCAGGAGTATAAGTGGAAATCGCTAGATTTAATTAAATGTCGATCTTACAACACTATGACTACACGTCAACAAGTGATGGATTGCAGACGAAATTTGTTCCTTGTCACGTCTGGGGTAAGCCAGACTTAGGGGTTGCCACTACGGTTGAGGCTTCCTGCATGAATGACCTGTGGCTACAGTTGCCCAGACGATCTTCAATGACCTGTGGCTACAGTTGCCCAGACGATCTTCAATGACCTGTGGCTACAGTTGCCCAAACGATCATCAGTGACCTGTGGCTACAGTTAATGAGTCAAGGAGAAGGAAGGCTTAATATGTCATATATTTAGTCAGACAGAAAACCCCTAAGGCCCTACGAAGTAGTTAAACGAATAGTATGTATTGCCTGACACCCAATGGCTACAGATGTATAATCCATACATACCCACTTTGTTGATTTCTTGGTGTTCGTAATGGACATTATAGCAGTCCAGACAACCCATGCATGTTCTTTCTCCTTTAGAACAAGACATGTGAAGTAGCTAATCGTTCAAGTGTGGTTTCCCGTTATCCTGTTTAGAAGAGGAAAAAAAAAAGGGGGGGGGGGGTGAGGAGAGAAGAAAGAGGGGGATAATCGGGTATTCCACCTGGCTCTCTAGTGTCCTGTAGGGTAACCGTGATAAGTAGGTTTCGTACTTCTCCTTTGATAAAGAATACCCTATCATAGATTCTCTGCAGGAATGCGTAGAAAGAGAAAACCTTAACCCAAGATGGTTGGGAAATTATCGGACAGGGAAAGACATCTCGTCAAATGCTGCAATATATGCTTTTGATATTTATGAAGAGTTCCAGATTGGACAGGAAGCAATGGCGGCAGCATTGCTATTTGAGATGCATATAGAAGAATCAGATGTGATCTCTTGGTACACACTCTCATTGAGAAGGGTCTTGGTCCCTGTGCCAGCTATCCTGCATTCTCAAAAGAATGCTCTCAGCCTTGATTCTGGAATCTCGGATTACCTCAAGGATCTGCAATCTCGCCCGAGCTATTCACTGTTTACACAAGCAAGATTGCAAGCATCAAAGCACCAGGGATTGGAAGGATGCTGACATTTGTAGTTGGTGTCCTTGCGTAAAGGCAGGAGAGAAAGACCAGACACAAATATTGCAAGAGTTGCAGGAAATAGAAAACAAAGTGATCGACTGGTGTACAGAGATGATTAGTGTCATTAACCCAGATAAAGCGTCTGTGTTATGGTGCTCTCTGTACAATAGGATATTAAGGATAACGTCCCAAGTCTTACAATAAATGGCAGAAATGTTGACAGAGAGAAAGCTGAGATACACGCGGATCACCTTAGACGGAAACTTATCATTCGCGGATCAAGTGGAAGATGTTGTTAGTAGATCGATACGTTTAAGGTGTGGAAGCAATGGATATCAATGATTCTCTCGGTTGATGAGTATGGATTTGGACTGCCCACAGTGTCAGAGAGTCTTCTAGCGAACCTAACGCGGATATAGAATGAAGATATGTACAAGGGACACACCGTTAGTGTGTACGCGATACATCCTCACCTTACCCAGACAGGTGGAACCCAAATTGTTCTTCATCTATTTCCTCATGTATATTGTATTTTGAACACTTTTTTGTATCACCTTGAGTTTTTGAGTTATATTGCTCATTAAGCTAATAGTAGTACACAGAATTGGAGGAGGCTGCAAGATAGTTAGTTAGTTAGTTAGTTAGTTAGTCGACAGATCATCCTCGTTGCACATCGAACCATTCAGTCCATAAGTGCTCGGATCCCCTCCTCAGCAAATCCCGCAGCGTGTAGCGGCTAACGACGCCAGTTCTGTGTTGGTTTATCAATCTTCTTTGGCTTCCTGCGTAGTGTTCTTGTTTGGCCATCCCTCTTTTAATTTGCTGCTCTCGCAGTCTGGCCATTGTTGTAGATTCACAGTCATCACTTGGTTCTTGCAAAAGTCTCACTTCTCGTAGAGCATTCAGAATGTCAGCCTGGTCCATGGCGCGTCCGCCCTCCACAGTCAGCCCGCTCATTTCCTTGTACTCCCGCATGCCCTGGCACGAAGATGAAACTAATCTTTGCCAGCCGAGACCGCTTCAGAGGCAGCAACCATTTTCTTCGGATCGACCCCTCCTCTATCCTCTTGATCATGTTCATTGAGTCGCTAAGGAAACAAGCCCTAGTGAATGTCTGTGTCTCGAGCCATGTTATTGCTTTACTTACTGCCATGACTTCCATGGTCAGGCTACTTGTGGTTTCAGTGAAAGCACCAGAGTCCTCCTTCACAATTCTCCCTCCGGCCCGAGCTGTAAAGGCCCATGAGCTTCTCACATGTCGGACGACCGACCCATCTGTGTAGATGACCGCGTCACCGTCTAGCGAATTCTCGAAAATCAACGCTTGTACTTCAGCCTCAACAGCAGCCGGATTTTCTTGTCTGCATTTTCAATCTAGTTGGATGCAAACTGAAAAGGATGTGCAGAAGTCTGTTGGCACTTGCACCCACTCCTCGCCAGGTTCTAAGTCCTCAAGTGAACACACCTGTTGAAGAATGTCTTCGGCTTGACCCATCCACGACCGTCCTC
This sequence comes from Cepaea hortensis, assembly GCA_963921405.1. Taxonomy (NCBI): domain Eukaryota; kingdom Metazoa; phylum Mollusca; class Gastropoda; order Stylommatophora; family Helicidae; genus Cepaea; species Cepaea hortensis. The sequence continues at coordinate 74,858,333 of OY992885.1, read as the reverse complement.
TTTTTAACCTGCTGCCCTTCACCTTCCTAATTTCACTATGCAGTGGATGTTGTGTGTTTGCGTTAATTCTGAGGTAGGCGCGTGCCCTGCAAACTTGTATTCTCTCTTCAATGGTTGGAAAATCAAGAAGGTAGCGCATCGCCCTGCATGCTGTATCTCTTGTACATCCAAGAATAATGCGCATAGCTTCATTCTGTATCCTTTCCATCCTTTCTATCTGCTTATGGCTGAGAGTCAGGATTGCCATTGCATACTCCAAAACAGACATGACCAGCCCCTCGTACAGAAGACATAGATGGCGCTGCTCACAGTTTGCTGCCGCCATTACCCGCATCGCTGCCAAACCCCGCTTGGCCTTTGTTATCACCTGGTCTATGTGCACATTATAAGCAAGGCTTCGATCAAACCGTATCCCCAGGTAATTCATTGCCTGCGTTCTTTCCACCGTCTCTGAACACAGCATTACAGTTGGTGTTGGATTGTTGACAATATGATTATTCAACGAGAACCAAGTCACTGTTGCCTTTGTTGGGTTGACCATTGCCCCAGCTTCATCACACCAAGTACTTATGCGACTGAGTTCGGTTTGTAGTTCCACAGCAACCTCCTCTCTATCCTTACCCTGACGATACACTAAAACATCATCGGCATATGACAATGTCCTGCCAGGTCCAGTGATCTGCTCACTGGTGATTCTCACTGTGTAGGCGTTGAACAGTACCGGAGATAATGGTGATCCCTGTGGTAGGCCAGGATATATTGTTGTTGGTTCCGAAGTCCAACTGCCACATCTAAAAACTACTTTCCGTTGGAAGAGGGCTGCAGCGATCCAACTAAGGAGGAATGGACTTACGTTTAGTTCAAGAAGCTGAAACATTAAAAAATCCAGTGGTACTCTGTTGTATGCGTCCTCAAGATCAATCGCTGCAGCAACGGTTTCAGTGCCTGAGTGGAAACCTTCATAGACATCATGGGCAAAGACTGCTGCATTGGTCCAGATTTCTCTTTTTGGACGGTACCCACCCAGGGTAGGTGGGAAAACACCTTGCCTCTCTAGTTGGCTTGATATTTTCCTGGCAATTACCTTCTACAGCAGCTTGCCTATTGTATTCTGCATGGTTATAATTCGATATCCCTGAATTTTTTTGTGGTCTTTGTCAGGCTTCGGCAAGGGAATCAGATAGCTGCGTAACCACTCCTCCTTGATGCTAGCACTCTCTATACTGTTGTTGTACATGTCTGCTAGTTTCTCTAGCTCATTGTCGGTACACCTATTTATGTCGTCGTATCTTATGCCATCAGGACCTGGAGCACTGTTTTTTGATCGTCGAAGCACAGCCTTGATTTCTTGCACTGTCACTGTGTCTTCATCCGAAGTGTTCTGGGCCTTGCATCTGTCTGAGGTGACCTCCTTGGCCAGATTTCGGCCTCCCATGTCTGTCTGGTTGCTCTGCTCAAGGTAGCGTTCAAAGAGGGCTTTGCCCTTGTCCTCGTCAGTCCTCTGCCAGATGAGGTCAGCACCTTGGAAGTCAGAAATGCTCTTATTCTTGACTACACCACTCATGCTTTTATGTAGTCGCCAGAACAATTTCAGTGACTTGTCTGTGCTTACTCTTTGACACACCTCTGCCCATTTTTCGCTTTTAACCACCTTGACCAGTTTTTTTAAATAGCTTACTTTTGTGTGCATCTCTCTTTCTAAGTGCAAGCAGGGACTAGGATGACCAGCTCTGTTCTTCTTGGCATTTTGCCATCTCCTTACAGCACTACGCTTATCCACCCAAGCCTTCTCCACCTCGAAACTCCACCACGGTGGCTGCTCCCAGCTTTTTTTTCCTGCCCTGAAACGTTCTGCGCTTGTCAAATCTTATTTTACTCACCACATCTTGCCCTGTACTGTCATACTGGAACGTCTTTACCTTTAGCTTGTGCTGCCTGGTTCTGCCTTTCTCCACCAATATGCTGCAAGGGTGGTGGTCGCTGCCATGGTGTCCTAGGACACCCCATCTACACACTGTAGTGAGTGAAGGTGAAACTAGCGCCAGATCAATAGCACTGTCCTCATCGCCTGGACGGCTTGCTGTCCTGGTGACACAGCCACTGTTGATACAAACAAGGTCGATGGTTTCCAGTGCAGTCTCGAGCTCCTCCCCTTGTGTATTGGAGGAAGTGTTTCCACATGATCTGCCTTTAGCGTTGAAGTCACCACAGAATATAACATTTCTCTCGTGGCCTAATATGCCACTTAAGCACTGCCACTTCTGGGCGTCCACACTCGCATTGCGTTCATAAACATTAACCAACACGAATAGTATACTGGAATGAACTCTCAACGGCTGTATCATCACTGTCCCAACTGGACATGTCTAGCTCTGACGCCACCATGCTGTCGCGAACGAGAATCGCCGTTCCCAGATGTCGTCTGTTGTAGAAACATTTGAAGCCGGCAATTCGGAGTAGCTGATCGCCCAGTCTCGTCTCCTGGAGTGCTACAATGTCGTTCCTGTAAACTAGGGTTTCTAAAATAGAGCCCCGTTGTTTTACACTGCCACAGTTCCAATATAGAATACGGATGTTCCTGAGTCCTAGACGGTGACACTTGAGTCTAAAACGTCTCAAACCACCGCGCTTACCTTGCTACTTTCTCCCTGCGCGGCTACCACGCCGCTTCGTTATGTTGACTGTTGACCGCTCGGAAAACACACGTTGTTCTGCCATGTTGAAAAAACTTAAACACAGACTGCTGAGAACCACACACGCTGCTGAAAATTCACTCAAGGATGGCTTCGCTCGATGCACGAACTCCGTAGCACCCGCGCAGATCTTGAGTAGAAACTCCTGGTTTTACATCCTGGCACACCAATTACACGCAAGAGATGAATAAATCCATCCCCTACGCGAAAAAGTTAACGAACACAAAACAACACGACCGTCCGTCGCCATCTTGAAACCGGAAGTCTGCAAGATATAAAAAAGTAAAGGTGCAGGATGTTAAACTCCAGTCAGCAGAGGCAAAAAGGATGAAGTGGGAACAGTTTATTGATGAAATTGGTGGGGATGTGTCATTCTGGAGGCTGCACTGGCAGATGAAGAGACAGGCGATGCCTGGTACACATAGTACCGTTTGTGATGATAACAACCGACCTATGACAACTGACCAGGACAAAGGGCAGGACAAAGGGGAGGCTTTTCTTGCACGATTTGTAACACAGAAGGATCAGAAAGATAGGGCTATTAGAGATATGGTCAGAGAAGCCTTGTCACCTGTCACTAGGAAGGAGGACTGTGAGATTAAGGTGGAGGATATTAGACGGGTACTAAAGCGGGCTAAAGACACAGCGCCAGGTCCGGATGGGGTGAGGTTCTCCTATATGAGTAACATCAATGATGAGAACTTGGAGGAGATGGCTCTTTGTTTCAACCTAAGCATCAATACGGCGGAAATACCCCACGATTGGCTGCATAGCTACCTGGTTCCACTCTCAAAGCCAAGTAAGGATCATTCCAGACTTAATGGATACCGAATCATAACCCTGCCAAACACGTAACGAAAAGTCATCGAAAAGATAGTAGCACGCAGGCTCCAGCAACATTTGGAAAGTAGTAATCTGCTTCCCACAGGGCTCGGAGCCGTCTCCCTGGCGAAGGCGTTAACGACTTTCTCCGTAATCCCGCATATCAACGTGAGGAACACAGCTGCGCTAGATTCAGCTGCGGATCGCGTGGCATTGTTTATTTACGGGGTATGTGAGCCGGTAGATCAGAAATCAATGGCAAACTACTGAGCGTAATCTTGTCAAGAACATCAATAACAGCTGAAAAATGCTGATGTTGACTGCAACGCCCTGTAAGGGATATGCAATTGTTTTTTTTAAGAGTTATCGGCCTGAGAAGGACACCTGGGCCAATGCTGCAACTTTTGCATTTGATGTCTACGAGGGCTTCCAGGATAAACAGGAGACAGTGGCTGTAACTCTTGACCTGGAGGATGCGTATAACAGCGCCAGGTATGATCGGTTAATACACACACTGTTGGACATGAAGGTCTGCCCTTGCCTTGTTAGATGGGTTGCGGCAGTCCTTTATGAGCGTGGGGTTGCACTGCGCATGTGTTCCTGGACTTCTGACCCCTGTACTACTACACCTAGCTTGCCACAGGGATCTGCCATGTCCCCAGTGCTCTTTAATGTCAACACCAGCAAAGTCACGGCTATTGAGACACCAGGTGTTGGAAGAATCTTGAAATTTGCAGATGATGTGCTGGTGTACAGACAGGGCAGAGACAGGGCCAGTTTGGTGAAAGACTTACAGGTGGCAGTAACAGGGTGGCAGAGTGGTGCAGGGACGCAGGGGCCGTTATAAGCCCAGACAAGGCATCGGTTGTATGGTACTCCCTGGACAACCGGATCGTCAAGGCAGATGTCCCAGGTATTATGTTGAATGAATGTCCTCTTAGTAGAGAGTGAGAGAGTAAATTAAGTGAAAGTGGGCATCACCTTTGACAGGTGTTTGTTTTTCTTTTAAGTATCATGTGGTGGATTTGGTGGTGAAGGCTGGTAGAGGACTTAACGCATTGAGAGCGATGGCAGCAACCGGGGTAGATCAGAGGATGTTTTACAGGCTCTTTCAGCAGTTAATGATTTCTGTCAGTGAGTATGGTTTGGGGCTTATGACAGTATCAAAGAGCCAGCTTAAAAGGTTGGAGCGCATACAGAATGCTGCTATGCGGATAATCATGGGGTCCACAAAGGATACACCAATTACATGCATGAGGCATATCCTGGTGCTACCAACAATGACGGATGGGCATATGGTCCTTCAGGCCAAATGGTACATGAGAGTTGCTGCAGATAGGGATCACCCGCTGCATGAAGCCATGGATATCGTCAAGGTTCATAGACTAAGACGAGGCAGGTCCTGGATGGCACAGGCATAACTGTCTATACGTCAGGTGTGTGATCTAGAGACCATCAATCGTGAAAAAGAGTGGGTTGAAGTTCCGGAAGACATGACGGACTGGCACAATGTAATTGTAACACTGGGTCGTGAGTGCAGAGAATGGGCTGCGTGTCGCACAGAGTTTGAGGTGCAATAACTGATCCTTAGCAACATACATCAAGGTGACATAGTGATATACACCGATGGGTCAGTGGTGAGAAACAGACGTAGTGGCTGGGGCTTTATTGCAAAGGCTAATGGACGAGTCTTGAAAAAAAGAGAGTGTGGCATTTGAGACTACGACCTCTAGCATGAGAATGGAGGTGGAAGCAGTAACAGTGGCATTCTGTTGGTTAGATGAGACTACTGCAACATACATTGTATTAATTACGGATTCAAAGAGTATGCTTAGTAAGGTGGAGAAAGGAATGTTTAGGGTGGAAAGGCTATCGTCGCTTCAGAGGTAATAGATTGTGAGAATTGTATGGATATTTTGTCCTGGTCGTGCGGGGTACGGGGGAATGAACAGGCTGATGGGCTAGCAGGGAATGCATCTCTTGGAGGTAGATTTCCTATGAACAAGGGGGCATGTGCGTTGTGCGCTTGTGGGACCTGGTGGAGAAAGTGGGGAAACAGATTGAGAACATGTATGTGGAAAGAATGAGATTGCGGGGGATCGGCAGGGGTTCTGGAAGAATTTCTAGACTGAGAGGGAAGACCAGGAGAACTTTAAATCAGATAGCGGTGGGAACGATTAGTAGTATGACTCAACTCAACTTAAGCTAATAGGTTTGTAATTGTTCTTGGGTAGTGTGATGACAATGGATGTTTTCTTATCCCTGGGAATATACCTAGTATTATACAGGGTGTTTGTAACACGTTGTATTTAGAACAATTTTGAAAAATGAAGTACATGACATCATCAAAAAATGTGCTCCACAGTCCACTGTGAAGCAATATGCAGCAAATGGCTGTTGTCTCCTTGAATAATTCTTTGCACTCCAAACAGAATGGTGATATCAACAGAATAAAGCATTTTTTTGGTTGAACATGTGTTTCGAAATGGTGGCCGGTACACACGATGGCTATTCAAAGATTTATAGCAAGATTTCCCGATAAACAACCTCCTCATCGCATCACGATTAGAAATTTGTTGAATATGTTATACTGAATACTTCACTGGTACTTTCCAGTTCCCCAAAACAGCGTTAGGCCATAGCAGTGATTATTGCATATAATTTAACGACATTTTTAGCACATTTTTCATGTACTTAATTTTTCGAAATTGTTCTACATACAGAGTGTAGTGAGACTTTACAAACTTCCTGTATATATCTATATCTATAAAACAAAGTGTATGTATGTAAATATATATGTAAATATATATGTATGTCCTTTATTTGTTCGCGAACGGTCCATCCGATTGAGATGAAATTTTCTACACGCCTTCCTTTCATTCCAGAGCTGTCAACTGTCATAGTTTTTTTTTCTTCTTCCTCCTCCTCCCTCCTCCCCCTCCCAAAATACGTACGTAAATATATGATGATGATGATGAAAGAATCCCCGAACCAAAACGCTAGGGAAAGGGAAGAAAATGACGTGACTACACAGAATCGTCACACGGCAATCATCATCATCAAGTGCCGTGCCGGCTGGCGTAAGCGTTCATGGCTCTCCGTAGATCTCAGTCTTTGGTTTTTTGGATCAACTCTGCTGCTGATATTCCTCCATGCCACGGCAATATCAATAACAATTCATCTTTTTATGTGTAAGAAAGTTATCTACAGTCGTGTAGAAGGGAAGAACTAGACGAGTATGAATTCGGAATGGCGAACTCTCTCCTCCTCTCTTCTCCTCCCTCCACCCTTCTCCTCTTCCTTCTCCCTCTTCCTCTCCCCTCCTCCTCCATCCTCCTACTCCCTCCGCCTCCTCCCCCCTCCTCCCTCATCTTCCCTCCTCCTCTCTCTCCCTCCTCATCCCTCGTCCTCCTGCCTCCCTCCTCCTCCTCCTGCCTCCTTCTCCCTCATCATCCTCCCTCCTCCTTCTCCCTTCTTCTCCCTCTTCCCTCTTCCTCCTCCTACCTCCTCCCTCCTCCTCCCTCTACCTCCTACTCCTCCCTCCACCCTCCTCCTCCCTTCTCCTCCTCTTCCTCCTCCCTTTCCTTCCTCCTCCTCCTCCCTCTACCGCCTCCTTCCCCTACCTCTTTCCTCCTCCCTCCTCCTCCTCTTCCACCTCCCTTTCCTTCCTCCCCTCCTCCTCCTCCCTCTTCCTCCTCCTCCCTCCTCCTCCTAATCCCTCCTTCTCCCTCCTCCTCCTTCTTCCTCCCTCTTCTTCCTCCTCCTTCCTTCTTCTCCCTCTGTCTCCTCCCTCCTCTTCTCCCCTCCCTCTCTCCTCCTCCTCCTTCTCCTCCTTCTCCCTTCTTCTCCTCCTCTCCCCTCCTCCTCCTCCTACCCTCTTCCTCTTCCCCTCCTCCCTCTCCCTCCTCCATCCTCCTCATCCCTCTTCCTCCTCCTCCCTCTTCCTCCTCCTTCCTCTTCCTCCTCCTTCCTCTTCCTCCCTCTCCCTCCTCCATCCTCCTCCCTCTTCCTCCTCCTTCTTCCTCCTTCTTCCTTCTCCTCCCTCTTCCTCCTCCTCCTACCTCCTCCCTCCTCCTCCCTCCTCCCTTTTCCTCCCTCATCCTCCTCCCTCTATCTCCTCCCTCCTCCTCTCCACTCTTCCTCCTCTCCTCCTCCTCCCTTCACATTCCTCCTCCTCCCTCTTCCTCCTCCTACCTCCTCCTCCTCCCTCCTCCTCCTTCTTCCTCCTCCCCCCTTCACATTCCTCCTCCTCCCTCTTCCCCCTCCTCCCTCCTCCTCATCCCTCCTCCTCCCTTCTCCTCCTCCTCCTCCCTCTACCTCCTCCTCCCTTCACATTCCTCCTCCCTCTTCCTCCTCCTCCCTCCTCCTCCTAATCCCTCCTTCTCCCTCCTCCTCCTTCTTCCTCCCTCCTCCTCCTCCTCCCTCCTCCCCCTCCTCCTTCCTCCTCCTCCCTCTCCTCCTCCTCACTCCTCCTCCTCCTCCTTCCTCCTCCTCCCTCTACCTCCTCCCTCCTCCTACCTTCACATTCCTCCTCCTCCCTCTTCCTCCTCCTCCCTCCTCCTCATCCCTCCTCCTCCCTCCTCCTCATCACTCCTCCTCCCTCCTCCTCCTTCTTCCTCCCTCCTCCTCACTCCTCCCCCTCCTCCTTCCTCCTCCTCCCTCTCCGCCTCCTCCCTCCTCCTCCTCTCTCCTCCTCCCTCTACCTCCTCCTCCCTCTACCTCCTCCTCCCTCTACCTCCTCCCCCCTCCTCCCTTCACATTCCTCCTCCTCCCTCTTCCTCCTCCTCCCTCCTCCTCCTCTCTCCGCCTCCCTCCTCCTCCTCCTCCCTCTACCTCCTCCCTCCTCCTCCCTTCACATTCCTCCTCCTCCCTCCTCCTCCTCCCCTCCTCCTCTTCCCTCCTTCTCCTCCTTCTCCCTCTTCCTCCTCCCTCTTCCTTCTCCCTCCGCCTCCTCCCTCCTCCTACTCTCTCCTCCTCCTCCCTCCTCCTCCCTCTCCCTCCTCCTCCCTCTCCTCCTCCTGCTCCCTTCTCCTCCTGCGTTCTCCTCCTTCCTCCTTCTCCCTCCTCCTCCCTCTTCCTCCTCCCTCCTCCTCGCCTCCTCCTCCACGATACTCCTCCCTCCTCCTCCTAATCCCTCCTCCTCCCTCCTATTCCTCCCTACTCCTCCTGTCTCCTCCTCCCTCCTCTTCCCTCCTCCACCTCCCTCTTCCTCCTCCCTCCTACATTTACCCAAGACAGACAGACAGTCAGACAGATAGTCGGGAACGGGATCTTATATGACTACTTATATAATTTAAATGAGATGCTCTCCACCATGGGCTGGGCCGGGTCAGACAGACAGACAGACAGATAGATAGATAGATAGACAGACAGACAGACAGACAGACAGACAGACAGACAGACAGACAGACAGACAGACAGACAGACAGACAGACAGACAGACAGTCGGGAACGGGAACTTATATGACTACTTATATGAATTAAATGAGATGCTCCCCACCAGGAGTTGGGCGATGCCGGGCCGGGTCAGACAGACAGACAGATAGATAGTCGGAACGGGAACTTATATGACTACTTATATGAATTAAATGAGATGCTCCCCATCAGGGTCTGGGCGAAGACGGGCCGGGTCAGACAGACAGACAGACAGACAGACAGATAGACAGACAGACAGACAGACAGACAGACAGACAGACAGACAGACAGACAGACAGACAGACAGATAGTCGGTAACGGGAACGAGAACTTATATGACTACTTATATGAATTAAATGAGATGCTCCCCACCAGAGTCTGGGCGAAGCCGGGCCGGGTCAGCTAGTCATTATATAATTCTGTGATATTATCAGTGCCAAAGTTGGATAAGTATTTTATCATTTCTGAACTGTAATTTTATGACTTGTAATTTTCTGACTTGTAATGTTTCCTTATATCATCTTTTTAATAGCCTTCAGCCTATAATATGTTTGGTATATCTTGAATATTATACAGCGTTATTTTTTTATCGACCTTGTCCCAGAATAAATCTTCTGTGTATTCTGTCCATCCTTTATTATATCAGTATTATCAAATACATTTTTTCCATTTTATCCTCTGATACAACCATTTCCTGTAATACTATTTTTCTTCTTTGCAAATCTGTTTATACTTTGCTGCAATCATTTTGTGTTGTGGTTTATTTCTAGATCCTTTATCTCTTTATATTTTATCTTAATCCAGACTTCTTTGGCAACTCAGCACATGTGACGTTTTTATGACTATTAATGTATATTATGCCGTCTCCATGGTTAAGGAGTTAAGGATGTTGTTCGTAATCCCGTATACTCACGTACGAAACACAGCTGCGAGGGATTCGGCAGCGGATCGCGTCGTTCTGGTTACTTACGGAGATTGAGAGCCGGTCGTTCAGAAAGCAATGACAAATTACTAAACGTAAAACTTGCCAAGACATCGACAGCAGCTGAAAAATGCAGGTGTTGACTGCAATTTCTTGTAAATAGGATATGCGAAAAAAATGTATATTATGGAGTCATCTTTGCTGTTTTTCATTGAGTCACATTGCTGAAAATCTCATCGGTTATTCACAATTGTTTTTTCTTATTTTCCTTCACTGGTAACTTGGTATTTGCAATCTGTGTGCTAGTTTTTACAAATTCTCATTTTGTATTAATTTTCTACTCGGAATATTTAGGTCTGTATGTTTCCATGCTGTCAAATATTAGACTATCATATTTATTTTTTACTTCCACCAGGTATAGTTGACTTGTGTCTGGTTTTTGCAATGCTGATATATCTATCTGAGGCGACCACGATGTCCTTCTTCCTGGGTTTTAAGTTTTAATTGTAAGTTTATAACTACAGGATTGCGGTTAGAGTTGATATCAGCACCAGGGTATGTTTTGGCAATTTTAACATTTTTAAACAATCTATTTCTAATCATAATGTAGTCAAAGTGGTTTCTTGTTCTATCTCCAGGGCGTTTCTGTCTATACAGTTTCTTACACGATGATACATATCAGACATTCACGATAATACACATCAGTCATACACAATGATACATATCAGTAATACACGACTATACACATCAGTCATATACGATGATACTTATCAGTCATATACGATGACGCACATCAGTCATACAGGATGAGACACTAGCATACACAAAGATAATTGATATACATCAGTCACACAGTTTCAAAATATACATTTATTTCTGCATTGCAAATAATTGTCAACAACATATTAAAATATATGTAACATAAGTCACACTTATGTGAACACAAATGCAAGATAACACATTGGAACCACTCGTAGATGTAAGATATCAAACTGTTACGCCCGTACAAGAAATTCTTGTCTGTATTGTACATCATTGCGCATGTTCACCTTTCTCCTGGACTTCCGGCCTCACACCCCTGAATGACCCTGAAGCAGATTGTGTTAAAAATGAGTTTTTAAAAAGAAAAGTTGGTTGCATATAATTTACGGGACGTCGTAGTCAACAACAGCATCTTTTGCTGCTGTGATCGCTTGGCAAGTTTACTTTCAGTAGTTTGCCATTGCTTTCTGAACGACCGGCACCCATACCATTTCGTTAACAAAACACAACGCTAGGCAGTCTGCTGACAAATAGTCCGCAGCTGTGTTTTGAATGCAGGTATGCGGGATTATGAACTGCGTCCGAACTCCCTTCCCAAGGGAGCCGGCTAAAAAATAAGTAAAGGATCCCAATTACTAGCATTGGGGTTTATGTGCATGTGGTTCTAGTCCCCATATTTGTATAGACCAGTGGTTCCCAAACCACTGCCCGCGGGCCACTTGTGACCCGCCAGCTGTCAGAAAGTGGCACGCGAGGCCTCGTTATTTAATATAATATGTTTTAATAATTTCAAAAATGCACTCGGAGCGCCACGTCAGCATGCAATAATTTACTCTGCTCGTGGTTGTTATTCTCAGATATTATCGAATGCGCCTGTTCAGTTCGCAACGAACCGTTATGAAGACACTGATTGCCTTTAAAGTTTTAGAATTTTGTTGACGAAAGTTAAGAAAGGTAAGAATGATATTGCACGGCTTTTATAATTTTATAACGTTGTGGCCCGCTTAACTACCGAAATTAGCAGATATGGCCCTCTGCTTGAAAAGCTTGGGGACTATTGGTATAGACCAATCTGCTACAGTGCTGAATTATATTTACAACAATGGATATATTTCTAGTGACGTCCTGAAGTCAGCATTGATAACCGTATTCAAGAGACCAGGAGCAATAGAAGAATTTTGAACAATCAATCTCATAAACCATGTCACAAACCATCTACTCAGAATTATAATGAGAAGATATGGAAGGAGAATAGGGATGGAAATTAGTGAACAAGAGTATGGATTTGTGGAAGGGCAAGGAACATATAATGCAATATACACACAACGAACACTAATAGAGAGATCACTACAGACACAGAAAGATCTATACTTGTGCTTTATATATTACACTACAGCTATTGATTAAGTGAAACACCATGAATTCATCAAAGTGCTGGAGGATGTTAAAACTGAAATGAAAGATTTCAAAATTATATATATATATATATATATATATATATATATATATATATATATATATATATATATATATATATATATATATATATTATAATAATAATAATAATAATAATAATAATAATCATAATTTTGAAATCTTTCATTTCAGTTTTAACATCCTCCAGCATATATACATAATCACTGGAGCCTAGTAGCAACCTTAAAATTAGAAATAAAGTTCACAAGTAAGAAAATAAATTGGAGAACATGACAACCGACGACTGGTAATAGCGGTAAAAGAAGCAGAGGCAGACCGAGAGAAATTATCACTGGTGGTCTAAGACGAAGGCGAGGAGAGACATCATCAATAGAATTGATCCAGAACACCACGAAGAAAGATCTGTGGCGAGACATGAACGCCTATGCCACTTGCAAGGCACATGATGATAGTGACGATCTTTATCACGATATCAGCCTGTTTATCTAATAACTGCATGGGTCTAGGAACATATGCCCAGGACGCATTAAGACATGTAACAAGTTCGTTCACTTTTGACTTTACTAACTACATTTCGAGAGTGTTGATTATTTTAATCAACTCTTTATTCGAAGTTATTCTCACAGCATAAGTATCTAGCTGTATGCTGTAATAATTCCAATGCATATTTCGCTGTCTTTATTGTCTGTCCGCTTTTTGGCATAAATGTATTTCCTATTTGTAAAAGCAATATTCACCATTTACAACCAAGCTTGTCAGAACTCTCAACTTCCTGTTGAGATTACCAACTGAACAACCTGACAGATACCTGTACAATAACACAACCCTCATCATCATCATCATCATCATCATCATCATCATCATCATCATCATCATCATCATCATCATCATCATTATCATCATCATGTGCCATTCCGGCTGGCGTAGGCGTTTATTACTTTCCCCAGATCTCGGTCTTTGGTGTTCTGGATCAACTCTGTTGATGATATTCCTCCATGCCACCGTCTGAAGCCATCCAGCATCATTTCTCTAGGTCTGCCTCTGCCTCTCTTCTCCTTGATCTTTCCAGTTGTCAAGATGTTCCCCAATACCTCGCATGACCATACATGACCAAAGAAAGCTGTTTGTCTCTTTCTTATTGTTGTATATAACATATTCTAGTTTCATTAGCCTCTTTTAGACAGTCGTTGTTGGTTGCTTTGGCAGTTCAAGGAATTCGCAACATTCGTCTTAGGAATCACATCTCTGTTGCTTCCAAGTTCTTCCTAAGTTGCTCATTTGCATTCCAAGATTCACTGCTACACAATAATAAAGGTTATGTATAGCACTTTAGCACTCTTTTTCACAGCCTTACCCACACAGACACAAAAGAAAACCAATATTTTTGTGCCAAACATTTTACATCTGATTTTACATAAATGACACCTGCTAAATCCAAATATCACATTCATTTGTCTGTAGCAACTCTAGTTTTTTTTTTTAAATACAGGCATTTGTGTATTTAATTAATGTTAATATTATTACAGTATTTTCTGTATAAGGTAGAGGGGGGGGGGGGGGGGATCTTGCTATTTAGTCCCTTACAAAATGAAAATGCTTATTTAAGTACAGTTTCAGTTCTCGAAGGATATTCAAAGAACTGACTTGTTTAAAGATTTTAACCCACTGCATGCATTTAGTATGCTAGTTATTGTCTTATACTTTTAACATAGAATGATATAATCTTCAAGAAGAACATGTTTTCTTTCACCGGATTTATGTTGTTATTATTTGTGGAGAGTACACTTTGAAAGAAGAACATATGAAGCTTATTACTATTTTTGTGAAAAAGGCATATTTTACATAGTTTGAAGTAAAACTGGGTGAGCAGGACAAGTTTTGGGATCCTCATATTGTTTGCACAAAACATATGTTGAACTCTAGCGACAGTGGACTTATGGGACAAGAACTTGTTTAATATTTGGAATTCCAATAGTTTGGAGAGAGCCCAAGAACCATTACCATGACTGTTATTTCTGTGTTGTGTTAAGGAAAAATCACAAGAAATGGAAATATCCAAATTTATATTCTGCTAGAAGACTAGTTCCATGCCTAGATGACATATCAATTCTAATTTTGAGCCAGATTTCGGATTACTGCTAGAAGATGAGACAGCAGTGGCATGTGGAACGACAAGTGACATGATAGTTATTTCGTAGATGATTGTCCAGCTGATCAACGTTTCGACCAAAGTATACTGAATTATCCAATAAGAAATCTTTATCTCTCCTAGGAATCTTCAGAGCTTTTGGCTTCAAGATTAAAAGAACAAAAATTACTGACTGCTGAAACAAAGGTTACATTTTATCACAGCAGAGAGCAAGGTTTTCCTCCATTCTTTTGTAAATAAAACAACCTATTAATGTAGGAGGTCTTATAAGTAGTAATGCATGTTGTAAATCCCCCTTAATGAGGCATAAAATACCTCATATACAAAGAATAAAGAAGGAGGACCATGAGGACCCATGAGGACCCGCCTTTTTTAGTAAGCTCAAAGAAGGGGAGTGGGGGAACATAATTTATGCATAATCGATTGGTTTGCGCCGGCTGTTACGGGTTGATGTATTCGTATCTTTGTTAAGATCGGCGAACAACTGTCAGCAAAAAAGTCGATATTGTCCGTACCAGAAATAATGTGGTTTGTAAATTACACCTGTCGGCGATAGGTGGCGTTTTTAATCAGATCATCGGTATATGTAAACAATGATAAATGAATTGAGACACGGGGTTAGTTGGTACCACAGTCGCATTGCAGATGGTGCGATAACCAATTCGATAGAGTGTGTCGGGGTATCGCCAATGTGTAACTGGGGTGTATAATAGGTTAAATTGGTACCATAGACCCCCGCCCTCATTTGGCGGCGTTAAGTTCGAATCTCAATGCTTTTTCGTTGGTAAGGTTACCACTTTATCACGTATGGGTGTACCTAGTTGTCATAGGGGGTGTGTAGTGTGTCATAGTGGGATATCACCAATGTGTAACTTGGGTGTCTCTTGGGTGCCCTACCATGCAACAGGTTCGGATCTCACTGTGTGGTGGGGTAGTGTGGCAGTGGTCGAGTGTGTAACGGGGATAGGTGGTGCCGGAGGCATCATTTGAGAATCGATTCACGCCGCGATTCGATAAGGATGTCCACCCTAGGCGGATCTTTCTAGGAGTATATTAGGACGTAAACGTATAACAGTGGTGTCTAGTTGCTGCCATAGCGCTTGAAAGGTTCGAAACCTGCTGTGTGGGGTGTGTAGTGTGGCAGTGGGCGAGTATGTAACGCAGCTAGGTGGCGTCATTGACGATTCGAATAACGCGGCTGGTTGATAACTATATCCAACATAGGCGCCAGAGAAGCGAATCCCGCTATGTGGGGAATCTGTTAAAGTAACATTGGTGTCACATGTTTCGTATCTTTGTTAAAGGTTGGTTTACAACATCTGTGACCAAAAATTCAGTATTGGCCGCAGGTGTATAGTAAAAGAAATAGTGTATATTGGGAATTAGGTGTGCTGGCGACAGTTGGTACTATTAATTATATCACCAGTATATGTTAACAAAGGAGAACTCAAGTGAATCGTGTGTCGACCGAGGCGAGAGAGATTGCCTGACCCGTGATTTACGCTGTAATGCCAATAGCTCCAGTTTTCCTATTGCGGTTATTAGTGATCTGTAGAGACCTGTAGTGGTTTATGCACTACCATTACATAGTATAAAGGAAAACCTTAAAAAAGTAAAGAGGGCGGCTAGTACTAATAGTGGTAGGTATGACTTAGTGATATTCGTTGTTAAGGAGTGGGTGAGTGGTGAAAGGGGGTAGATAAAAGCTTCCGAGCCACTTTCATCATACACTTTCAGCTCGTTAAAGGAAATTCTTGAACAAACAAAAAAAAAAAATAAAAAAAAAAAAATAAAAGAGTAAAGATTGTCCTCCATGTCGTCGTGGGTGTCGGACTTGAAGCAGATCGAACCTGATGGTGGCGTAAGGCCATAACAATTAAACAACATGACTGCTATCTGTTCTATATCGCGGCCAAACTATGTGCAGGCCGCCGGCCTTTGAGATGAGTCTGCTTGTGGCTTGCGGCGGCAGCTTGACTTGTGAAGCAAACAAACCGATGTGTGGCTTACAACCAATCAGGGTGTTTGGTAATTGATCCACATTTTATGTTAGACAATCACTGATTGGCTGGCAACTATACTGTGGGCGGGGCTTACTTTATGTAATATATAACCAACTCACCAGCTCTCACTCACCTTGCGTTTTACACAAGAACGACGAACGACCGAGTCTTCAATTTTGTGGTTATTCAACTGCTATTTGCCTTCAAGCGTAGAAAGTTTGCCAGGCACCTGTTTGTCTTAGTATCTACGGACTATCAACCATATACGGACATACCGATTTAGTGGATCTGTCTCCCAGTTTTTGGCTATTCACAACTGACTTGTAAGATTTATCAACCAGTTTTTTTTTTACCCAGACCCACCCCAAGTGTAAGCATCAGCATTATTCTGCCTTAGTTTACAACGGCAGCTGCAAAGATTTCATCACCGGTTGAAACAGAGACTGGTACAACTTGTTCGGGTTTGATACCGCATACTAAACTAGTGAACATTACAGCTTGTTGTTTGGATATTTGGTATCCTAAACTAGTCAACGTCAAGTTATCTACCATCAGTGCAAGTTATAAACTAATTATATTCAACATCATATACAGAGGCTCGGTGTGAACAGGTTTCAAGTCGAGTGTCGATTATCTTATTATCAATTCGCTAGCGAACGTGCCTAAAAAAAAAAAAAAAAGATGGCTACTCGGCTAGCATCTCAGAACCACTTATGTGCAACTTGTGGGAAAGGTTTCACTGATGCAAGTAATCTTCGTCGCCATATTCGGACCAGTCACAGTACAAAGACCCGTGTATATTCGTGTCAAACTTGTGATCATCAATTTAACCGGAAAGACAATCTACAACGTCACATTACAAAAGAACACACAACACCAGGAGCATCATCCAGCATAATACCAACAGAAACGTCAACACCTTTTTCACCAACACTGCGTAAGAGACCAGCGGCTACCAATAGTGATATGACAAGCAGGAAGAAGAAGAAGAACACTAAACAAAACGAAAACGCCGAACCAGTCAGCGACACACAACACAAGGATGAAGCGGCATCTCTACACACGCTACCAGATGATGTTAGACAAGTATACACCGACAACTGGAGTAGTATCAAAACACATAACAAGATCAACACATATATGTCTGTCTATACATTTTTTATTAGGCCACAGACACAGCACCCTAAAGACTGGACAGATACCTTGTACAAGCTCTTTAACACTCAAAAGAGCATATTCAAAATCAACTTTAGTTATCACGTAGTCCTTAGGCACATCGAAACACAAGCTCTTCGCTTCTACCACGCATCATTCAATAACGCTTCTGTCTTAGAAATTCCACAACTAATCCGAAACAGACATAACTTTGACGAGTTTATCAAAACAGTACACGGACACGACATTCTTACATACGCTATGCAACAACGTCCAAATACCAAATACACTACAGAGACGATTCCAGCTATAAGTTTTTATCTCTATCATATCCCAGAATTCTGTCTCGTTTAATAAATAACCACAGGTTTATGACCAACGTTCGACACCATTGTACATGGTGTGTATATGAGCATACTATGTATAACATCCCATATTGCATCATCCATTTTGTGTACTGATATTATGCTTCATTTTATTTTTGTAAAATTTACTGGAAATACTGTAAAATAAACAATTATATGTATTATAATTGCGTTCACTTGTTGGTTTTTATTGTTGACGGTGCATATGCGTGTCGTGTGATGAGCGGGTGTTACATGTTGATGGGCAATTCAAGAAATATCTCAAACAAACTTATAAATATATCGACCAAATAGGAAAATGTGTTAACCAAAGATGAAAACTATGGGTCAAATAAAGAAAAAATTTCAAAGAAGCTTATAAAAAATAGGAAATCATGCTAGTCAAACTAATAAAAAATGGTGGTCAAATACAGAAATATCTCATCCGAACTTATAACAAGTAAGAAAATATAATAGTAAAATCAAGAAATATTTCGACCGAAGTAATACAATGGACAGAACGATGGACAAACTTATAAATATTTCATTCATACTTATAAAGACTATGATAAAATGTTATCCAAATCAAATAACAGGCTGACCAAACTTATAATTAGCTCATCCAACCTCATAAATAGTAGGAAAATTTGTTAGCCAAATAGGCAAAATATTGGTCAGATACACAAATATCTCAACAAAACTTATAAAAAGTAGTAGAAAAGGCTAGTCAAACTAATAAAAATGGTGGCCAAATACATAAATATCTCAACAAAACTTATAAAAAGTAGGAAAATTGTAAGTCAAATGTAAAAAATATGGGGCAAATAGGAAATCATATTAACCAAATAGGAAACATATCGCTCAAACTTATAAATATATCGACCAAATAGGAAAATGTGTTAACCAAAGATGAAAACTATGGGTCAAGTAAAGAAAAAATTTCAAAGAAACTTATAAAAAATAGGAAACAATGATAGTCAAACTAATAATAAAAAAAAAATGGTGGTCAAAGACAGAAATATCTCATCCGAATTTATAACAAGCAAGAAAATATACTAGTAAAATCAAGAAATATGTCGACCGAAGTAATACAATAGGCAGAACGATGGACAAACTTATAAATATTTCATTCAAACTTATAAAGACTATGATAAAATGTTATCCAAATCAAATAACAGGCTGACCAAACTTATAATTAGCTCATCCAACCTCATAAATAGTAGGAAAATTTGTTAGCCAAATAGGCAAAATATTGGTCAGATACACAAATATCTCAACAAAACTTATAAAAAGTAGTAGAAAAGGCTAGTCAAACTAATAAAAATGGTGGCCAAATACATAAATATCTCAACAAAACTTATAAAAAGTAGGAAAATTGTAAGTCAAATGTAAAAAATATGGGGGCAAATAGGAAATCATATTAACCAAATAGGAAAAATATCGCTTAAACTTATAAATAGCGCGTCCAAACTTATAAAAAGTAGGAAAATGTGTTAGCCGAATGGTGAAAATATTGCTCAAATTAAGAATCATGTCGACCGAAGTAGGAAAATACGTGATTCAATGTATAAAAACGTTGGGTAAATACAGAAAGATGTCGACCAAACTGATACAAATCTCCGCCAAACTTATGAAATGTAGGAACCTTTGTTAACCAAAAGGGGAAAATGTCGGCCAAATACAGAAATATCTCCACCAATCTTATGAAAAGTAGGAACATTTGTTAACCAAATGGGAAAAAAATATTGGCCATGTAAAGAAATAGCGCATCCAAACGGACAAAATATAGGAAACTTTATTAGCCAAAGGTGAAAACTATTGACCAAGTAAATAAATTACTCGGCCAATCCCATAAAAGGTAGGAAAATTTCTTACCCAAATGTGAAAAAGATCGGCCAAACTTATAAATGTCTCATCCAAACTTATAAAAAGTAGGAAAACAATATTAGCCAAATCAACTAAAAGGCTGACCAAACTTATAAATATATCATCCAAACTGACCAAAGTAATAAAAATATTGGGTAAATATAGAAATATGTCGAACAAACTTTTACAAATCTCCGGTAAATTTATGAAAAATAGGAAATTTTGTTAACTAAATGTGAAAAAATATCGACCAAACTTATAAAAAGCTCTGCCAAACTTATGAAAAGTAGGAAACTTTGTTAACCCACGCGAAGAAAATTATTAACCAAAGATAGAAAATATCGATCTAAATAGGAAAATTTGTTAGCAAAATGGGAAAAATATTGGCCAAGTAAACACATATTTCAACCAAACTTATAAATATGTCATCCAAATTTACAAAAAATAGGAAAATTTGTCGACCAAGTAAGAAAATATATTACCAAAACTGGAAAAGATACTAATCAAAGTGAGAAAAATACCAACCAAACTAAGAAATATGTATGGTAAAGTAAGAAAAAAGTTGGCCAAAGTAATAAATACGCTAGCCAAATGAAGAAATATTAACCAAAACGAGAAACAATTATAGCAAACTAAGAAATTTGCTTTCACAACTTGTCGAATTGCCCTACCAACTACCCCATTTGCTTTCACAACTTATCACATTGACCAATTAACCTCACAAATTTCCCACTGACTCTCACAATTTTACCACTTGCCATTACAACGTATCGACTTTCTCTCACAATTTACCCAAAGGGGTTTACTATAGGTATTATATAGCCGCAAGCAAACGCTCTCACACTCACAAGAATAACGAAATACTGGGATTTAAGCTTGTTTTTAATCGATTTCTTTGTTTGCAGTCAAAGTATAGAAATTCCGCCAACCACCTTGTTGTTGAAGTATCCAAGGACTTAGTTTATCAGCCATATATTCGCCTACAGATTTAGCGAAGTCCTCTTCCAGGTCTTGGACATTCACATCGGCGTTGTAAGAATTATCAACCAGATGCTTACCCAGACGCATGCCAAAGGTAAACAGCATAATTATTCTCCCATAGTTGATGACGTTATCACCAAAGAATTCATCACTGACTAAAACAAAGACTTGGAAAACATGTTCGGGTTTGATACTGTCTTCTAGTCTCGTGAACAACACAGATTGTTGTTTGGCTATTTGACCGACTAAACCAGACAACGTCGAGCTATTTGCCTTTTTGGAATTGTAGGAACTAATAATAGTCAGCGCCATATTCACCATCTCGCTATGAACTTGTTTCAAGTCAATCTTTGCTTGTGTCATTATTATACTGATAGCTAACGTTCATCAAAAGATGCCTAGCAGTCAAACTGCTGATCGATTATTGTGAAACGGTGCAAAGTGGTCAAAATGGCTAATAACATAATATTTGTATAAAGAGATGGACTCGTCTCTTCTGGTTGGTCAAATTACCCAACCTACTGGAGATAAAACGGTTGTCACCGAAACCACTAGACGCGTGTTTTAGACAAGTTGAATGTTCTTGTCCAACTTTACTTTTTAAGTTTTAATTAACAGTGACCATACTGACCGATAATCACATCCCTTGTCTAAAACACGCGTCTAGTGGTTTCGGTGACAACCGTTTTATCTCCAGTAGGTTGGGTAATTTGACCAACCAGAAGAGACGAGTCCATCTCTTTATACAAATATTATGTTATTAGCCATTTTGACCACTTTGCACCGTTTCACAATAATCGATCAGCAGTTTGACTGCTAGGCATCTTTTGATGAACGTTAGCTATCAGTATAATAATGACACAAGCAAAGATTGACTTGAAACAAGTTCATAGCGAGATGGTGAATATGGCGCTGACTATTATTAGTTCCTACAATTCCAAAAAGGCAAATAGCTCGACGTTGTCTGGTTTAGTCGGTCAAATAGCCAAACAACAATCTGTGTTGTTCACGAGACTAGAAGACAGTATCAAACCCGAACATGTTTTCCAAGTCTTTGTTTTAGTCAGTGATGAATTCTTTGGTGATAACGTCATCAACTATGGGAGAATAATTATGCTGTTTACCTTTGGCATGCGTCTGGGTAAGCATCTGGTTGATAATTCTTACAACGCCGATGTGAATGTCCAAGACCTGGAAGAGGACTTCGCTAAATCTGTAGGCGAATATATGGCTGATAAACTAAGTCCTTGGATACTTCAACAACAAGGTGGTTGGCGGAATTTCTATACTTTGACTGCAAACAAAGAAATCGATTAAAAACAAGCTTAAATCCCAGTATTTCGTTATTCTTGTGAGTGTGAGAGCGTTTGCTTGCGGCTATATAATACCTATAGTAAACCCCTTTGGGTAAATTGTGAGAGAAAGTCGATACGTTGTAATGGCAAGTGGTAAAATTGTGAGAGTCAGTGGGAAATTTGTGAGGTTAATTGGTCAATGTGATAAGTTGTGAAAGCAAATGGGGTAGTTGGTAGGGCAATTCGACAAGTTGTGAAAGCAAATTTCTTAGTTTGCTATAATTGTTTCTCGTTTTGGTTAATATTTCTTCATTTGGCTAGCGTATTTATTACTTTGGCCAACTTTTTTCTTACTTTACCATACATATTTCTTAGTTTGGTTGGTATTTTTCTCACTTTGATTAGTATCTTTTCCAGTTTTGGTAATATATTTTCTTACTTGGTCGACAAATTTTCCTATTTTTTGTAAATTTGGATGACATATTTATAAGTTTGGTTGAAATATGTGTTTACTTGGCCAATATTTTTCCCATTTTGCTAACAAATTTTCCTATTTAGATCGATATTTTCTATCTTTGGTTAATAATTTTCTTCGCGTGGGTTAACAAAGTTTCCTACTTTTCATAAGTTTGGCAGAGCTTTTTATAAGTTTGGTCGATATTTTTTCACATTTAGTTAACAAAATTTCCTATTTTTCATAAATTTACCGGAGATTTGTAAAAGTTTGTTCGACATATTTCTATATTTACCCAATATTTTTATTACTTTGGTCAGTTTGGATGATATATTTATAAGTTTGGTCAGCCTTTTAGTTGATTTGGCTAATATTGTTTTCCTACTTTTTATAAGTTTGGATGAGACATTTATAAGTTTGGCCGATCTTTTTCACATTTGGGTAAGAAATTTTCCTACCTTTTATGGGATTGGCCGAGTAATTTATTTACTTGGTCAATAGTTTTCACCTTTGGCTAATAAAGTTTCCTATATTTTGTCCGTTTGGATGCGCTATTTCTTTACATGGCCAATATTTTTTTCCCATTTGGTTAACAAATGTTCCTACTTTTCATAAGATTGGTGGAGATATTTCTGTATTTGGCCGACATTTTCCCCTTTTGGTTAACAAAGGTTCCTACATTTCATAAGTTTGGCGGAGATTTGTATCAGTTTGGTCGACATCTTTCTGTATTTACCCAACGTTTTTATACATTGAATCACGTATTTTCCTACTTCGGTCGACATGATTCTTAATTTGAGCAATATTTTCACCATTCGGCTAACACATTTTCCTACTTTTTATAAGTTTGGACGCGCTATTTATAAGTTTAAGCGATATTTTTCCTATTTGGTTAATATGATTTCCTATTTGCCCCCATATTTTTTACATTTGACTTACAATTTTCCTACTTTTTATAAGTTGTGTTGAGATATTTATGTATTTGGCCACCATTTTTATTAGTTTGACTAGCCTTTTCTACTACTTTTTATAAGTTTTGTTGAGATATTTGTGTATCTGACCAATATTTTGCCTATTTGGCTAACATATTTTCCTACTATTTATAAGGTTGTATGAGCTAATTATAAGTTTGGTCAGCCTGTTATTTGATTTGGATAACATTTTATCATAGTCTTTATAAGTTTGAATGAAATATTTATAAGTTTGTCCATCGTTCTGCCTATTGTATTACTTCGGTCGACATATTTCTTGATTTTACTAGTATATTTTCTTGCTTGTTATAAATTCGGATGAGATATTTCTGTCTTTGACCACCATTTTTTTTTTATTATTAGTTTGACTATCATTGTTTCCTATTTTTTATAAGTTTCTTTGAAATTTTTTCTTTACTTGACCCATAGTTTTCATCTTTGGTTAACACATTTTCCTATTTGGTCGATATATTTATAAGTTTGAGCGATATGTTTCCTATTTGGTTAATATGATTTCCTATTTGCCCCATATTTTTTACATTTGACTTACAATTTTCCTACTTTTTATAAGTTTTGTTGAGATATTTATGTATTTGGCCACCATTTTTATTAGTTTGACTAGCCTTTTCTACTACTTTTTATAAGTTTTGTTGAGATATTTGTGTATCTGACCAATATTTTGCCTATTTGGCTAACAAATTTTCCTACTATTTATGAGGTTGGATGAGCTAATTATAAGTTTGGTCAGCCTGTTATTTGATTTGGATAACATTTTATCATAGTCTTTATAAGTATGAATGAAATATTTATAAGTTTGTCCATCGTTCTGTCCATTGTATTACTTCGGTCGAAATATTTCTTGATTTTACTATTATATTTTCTTACTTGTTATAAGTTCGGATGAGATATTTCTGTATTTGACCACCATTTTTTATTAGTTTGACTAGCATGATTTCCTATTTTTTATAAGCTTCTTTGAAATTTTTTCTTTATTTGACCCATAGTTTTCATCTTTGGTTAACACATTTTCCTATTTGGTCGATATATTTATAAGTTTGTTTGAGATATTTCTTGAATTGCCCATCAACATGTAACACCCGCTCATCACACGACACGCATATGCACCGTCAACAATAAAAACCAACAAGTGAACGCAATTATAATACATATAATTGTTTATTTTACAGTATTTCCAGTAAATTTTACAAAAATAAAATGAAGCATAATATCAGTACACAAAATGGATGATGCAATATGGGATGTTATACATAGTATGCTCATATACACACCATGTACAATGGTGTCGAACGTTGGTCATAAACCTGTGGTTATTTATTAAACGAGACAGAATTCTGGGATATGATAGAGATAAAAACTTATAGCTGGAATCGTCTCTGTAGTGTATTTGGTATTTGGACGTTGTTGCATAGCGTATGTAAGAATGTCGTGTCCGTGTACTGTTTTGATAAACTCGTCAAAGTTATGTCTGTTTCGGATTAGTTGTGGAATTTCTAAGACAGAAGCGTTATTGAATGATGCGTGGTAGAAGCGAAGAGCTTGTGTTTCGATGTGCCTAAGGACTACGTGATAACTAAAGTTGATTTTGAATATGCTCTTTTGAGTGTTAAAGAGCTTGTACAAGGTATCTGTCCAGTCTTTAGGGTGCTGTGTCTGTGGCCTAATAAAAAATGTATAGACAGACATATATGTGTTGATCTTGTTATGTGTTTTGATACTACTCCAGTTGTCGGTGTATACTTGTCTAACATCATCTGGTAGCGTGTGTAGAGATGCCGCTTCATCCTTGTGTTGTGTGTCGCTGACTGGTTCGGCGTTTTCGTTTTGTTTAGTGTTCTTCTTCTTCTTCCTGCTTGTCATATCACTATTGGTAGCCGCTGGTCTCTTACGCAGTGTTGGTGAAAAAGGTGTTGACGTTTCTGTTGGTATTATGCTGGATGATGCTCCTGGTGTTGTGTGTTCTTTTGTAATGTGACGTTGTAGATTGTCTTTCCGGTTAAATTGATGATCACAAGTTTGACACGAATATACACGGGTCTTTGTACTGTGA
Organism: Cepaea hortensis; assembly: GCA_963921405.1. Lineage (NCBI taxonomy): Eukaryota > Metazoa > Mollusca > Gastropoda > Stylommatophora > Helicidae > Cepaea > Cepaea hortensis. Next base: position 74,832,996 of record OY992885.1, on the reverse strand, counting down.
CTGGTCCGAATATGGCGACGAAGATTACTTGCATCAGTGAAACCTTTCCCACAAGTTGCACATAAGTGGTTCTGAGATGCTAGCCGAGTAGCCATCTTTTTTTTTTTTTTTTTAGGCACGTTCGCTAGCGAATTGATAATAAGATAATCGACACTCGACTTGAAACCTGTTCACACCGAGCCTCTGTATATGATGTTGAATATAATTAGTTTATAACTTGCACTGATGGTAGATAACTTGACGTTGACTAGTTTAGGATACCAAATATCCAAACAACAAGCTGTAATGTTCACTAGTTTAGTATGCGGTATCAAACCCGAACAAGTTGTACCAGTCTCTGTTTCAACCGGTGATGAAATCTTTGCAGCTGCCGTTGTAAACTAAGGCAGAATAATGCTGATGCTTACACTTGGGGTGGGTCTGGGTAAAAAAAAAACTGGTTGATAAATCTTACAAGTCAGTTGTGAATAGCCAAAAACTGGGAGACAGATCCACTAAATCGGTATGTCCGTATATGGTTGATAGTCCGTAGATACTAAGACAAACAGGTGCCTGGCAAACTTTCTACGCTTGAAGGCAAATAGCAGTTGAATAACCACAAAATTGAAGACTCGGTCGTTCGTCGTTCTTGTGTAAAACGCAAGGTGAGTGAGAGCTGGTGAGTTGGTTATATATTACATAAAGTAAGCCCCGCCCACAGTATAGTTGCCAGCCAATCAGTGATTGTCTAACATAAAATGTGGATCAATTACCAAACACCCTGATTGGTTGTAAGCCACACATCGGTTTGTTTGCTTCACAAGTCAAGCTGCCGCCGCAAGCCACAAGCAGACTCATCTCAAAGGCCGGCGGCCTGCACATAGTTTGGCCGCGATATAGAACAGATAGCAGTCATGTTGTTTAATTGTTATGGCCTTACGCCACCATCAGGTTCGATCTGCTTCAAGTCCGACACCCACGACGACATGGAGGACAATCTTTACTCTTTTATTTTTTTTTTTTTATTTTTTTTTTTTTTTTGTTCAAGAATTTCCTTTAACGAGCTGAAAGTGTATGATGAAAGTGGCTCGGAAGCTTTTATCTACCCCCTTTCACCACTCACCCACTCCTTAACAACGAATATCACTAAGTCATACCTACCACTATTAGTACTAGCCGCCCTCTTTACTTTTTTAAGGTTTTCCTTTATACTATGTAATGGTAGTGCATAAACCACTACAGGTCTCTACAGATCACTAATAACCGCAATAGGAAAACTGGAGCTATTGGCATTACAGCGTAAATCACGGGTCAGGCAATCTCTCTCGCCTCGGTCGACACACGATTCACTTGAGTTCTCCTTTGTTAACATATACTGGTGATATAATTAATAGTACCAACTGTCGCCAGCACACCTAATTCCCAATATACACTATTTCTTTTACTATACACCTGCGGCCAATACTGAATTTTTGGTCACAGATGTTGTAAACCAACCTTTAACAAAGATACGAAACATGTGACACCAATGTTACTTTAACAGATTCCCCACATAGCGGGATTCGCTTCTCTGGCGCCTATGTTGGATATAGTTATCAACCAGCCGCGTTATTCGAATCGTCAATGACGCCACCTAGCTGCGTTACATACTCGCCCACTGCCACACTACACACCCCACACAGCAGGTTTCGAACCTTTCAAGCGCTATGGCAGCAACTAGACACCACTGTTATACGTTTACGTCCTAATATACTCCTAGAAAGATCCGCCTAGGGTGGACATCCTTATCGAATCGCGGCGTGAATCGATTCTCAAATGATGCCTCCGGCACCACCTATCCCCGTTACACACTCGACCACTGCCACACTACCCCACCACACAGTGAGATCCGAACCTGTTGCATGGTAGGGCACCCAAGAGACACCCAAGTTACACATTGGTGATATCCCACTATGACACACTACACACCCCCTATGACAACTAGGTACACCCATACGTGATAAAGTGGTAACCTTACCAACGAAAAAGCATTGAGATTCGAACTTAACGCCGCCAAATGAGGGCGGGGGTCTATGGTACCAATTTAACCTATTATACACCCCAGTTACACATTGGCGATACCCCGACACACTCTATCGAATTGGTTATCGCACCATCTGCAATGCGACTGTGGTACCAACTAACCCCGTGTCTCAATTCATTTATCATTGTTTACATATACCGATGATCTGATTAAAAACGCCACCTATCGCCGACAGGTGTAATTTACAAACCACATTATTTCTGGTACGGACAATATCGACTTTTTTGCTGACAGTTGTTCGCCGATCTTAACAAAGATACGAATACATCAACCCGTAACAGCCGGCGCAAACCAATCGATTATGCATAAATTATGTTCCCCCACTCCCCTTCTTTGAGCTTACTAAAAAAGGCGGGTCCTCATGGGTCCTCATGGTCCTCCTTCTTTATTCTTTGTATATGAGGTATTTTATGCCTCATTAAGGGGGATTTACAACATGCATTACTACTCTTATAAACGAAATGGGTGTAAGTTATTCACTAGATGAGTGGCGACGTTTCATTAACAGCTCTAAATGAAGTTTGAAAGGTGTTATCTTACATAATGGTAACTAATATGACTCAATTCCAATTGTTCATTCTGCTACAATAGAGGAGGAGTTTGCTACAATAAGCACAGTTCTGGAAAAATTGAAGTATTTAGAACATAATTAGATGGTTTGTGTAGATTTTAAAATGATGAACATCTAGCTTGGAAAGCAAAGGGGATTCAACAAATATCCATGCTTTATATGTTTGTGGGACAGCAGGGCAAAAGATACGCACTGGACAAAGAAACAGTTGTCGTTGACGGATCAATTGAAAGTTGGAGAAAAAATATTATCAATAAGCCTCTCATTGATCGAAAAAGTGTTATGCGTCCACCATTACATGTAAAGCTTGGCTTGATGAAGCAATTTGTTAAGGCACTGAGCAAAGATGGTATCTGTTTAAATTACTTATGCAGAAAGTTTTCGGAATTGAGCACAGACGAGCTTAAAGCTGGAATATTTGATGGACCTCGAATTAGAAAGTTAATAAACGTTCCAAATTTTATTGATTCGATGAACAAAACAGAGTCCACAACCTGTTTTGGTTTTGCATATCATTCTGGGTAACTTTGAAGCAGACAATTATTCTGAATTAGTTGAAACCATGCTGTCGAGGTTTTGTAAGCCTGTATGGAAAATCAGCATAAAATTGCACTACCTCCAATACCATTAACATTTCTTTCGCGAGAATGTTGGTGACTTTAGTGAGGATCAAGGTGAAAGATTTCACCAAGATATAAAAACAATACAAGACCTTTGAATGCCCACATGATGGCAGATTACTGTTTGACCCTTAAGCGTGACTGTCCGCGTATATCGCATTCCATGAAGTCCTCGAAAAGAAGTTTTTTGTACGATGACTGTTGATGTTTTTTTAATGCTAATGATGAAGTTTAAATATATTTCGGGTGTTCAAATGAAGGTAATAAATGCACAGTAATTACATATAATATGTATGCAGATTACAGTCAAAATTTCACTGATGGCACATGACTCTAGGCTTGTACGTAACAATTGCCCTACTAAGAAGTCCATTCTTAGATATCTCAAAAGCTATCGCTGATATAAAAAAAAAAAAAACTCTTATTATATTATTTTAATCAGCAACACAAAATTACAAAAGAACAGCTATACAATTTAAGACACCAATATGTGTGTGAACCAATGTAATCAACTTCAATGTTGCATATAATTCACAGAAGTATCAGCTGTGGAACCATTGAGGTGATTGCAATAGCATTGACAATACCCTCAAAGATACCAGCCTTTCTATAATAACAGAAAAGAAGTTCACGTCTTTACTGATGCAATATTTGGTTGGAAGTTTTTAATTTATAAATAGGAAATAACATTTTTTGGGGGTAAAATAACCAGTTTTATAAATTGCGCATACTATTATTATTGTTACTCCCGTTGATTTAATTTATGATTCTCAAGTACTCATACACCCACACCAAAAGAAACACACACATCTGCGCACACGCGCGCACACACACACGCGCACAGACACGCACACACACACAAAGACACGCACACACAGACACACAGACACACACATATACACACACACACGACTCCCTGTTCCAGCCATGCAACCTAGTGTGTATAATACTAATCTACTTCACTGGCCATTTTCACACACACACACACGCACACACACGCACAGACACACATACACATATATACACACACACACACACGACTCCCCTGTCCCAGCCATGCAGCCTAGTGTGTATAATGCTAATCGACTTCACTGAACATTTCTAGTGCCCATTTCTAGGCTGAGTCCACTTGGAAGCCCAGGTCATTGAAAATAAATCCCTCGATTCGATCGGGATTCGAACATACAACTACCGTGTACAAGGGTACTCGTCACTGCACTAACTCAGTTCCTGTGTGTGTGTGTGGGGGGGGGGGGGTAGGGGGAGGGGTCGCTTGTAATGTAGCAACTACCTAGAATTGGGAGAAGTAATATAAGCCAAGGCATCGTTGGTTAATGCAACAACTAGCCTGAAATAATGCGTTAGGAAGAGTATATAATATAGTAGGACCCGATGAACCTTTGTTGAATTGCATGAGATATAAAGAGGTCAAAGGCATAAGCGAAACATCAACTACAAAAACAAATTGAGTTATAATTTCTTTATAAAATGACCATCCCTTATGCGAGAGGCATAATTCTACCCTTGTGTACGCTGACGTATTACACAAGTATCCGAACAGAGAGGTGAGTATGCAGTTTTTTTCTCTATTAACATTTTTTCAATTAAACATTTTCTTCAACTAACATTCTTTTCAATTAAATTTTTTTTCAATTCTCATTTTCTCTTCATTGCTTCCATTTTTTCCACGCTTTTGTTCTTCTCGTCCTGTCATCACCTTCTAATGTAGTCACAGGAGTTCTCCTTGACTGTATGTTGTGTTTGTGAATGTGTTTGTTTGCTGATGAAGGCTAATCGCCGTAACGTTCTGTATGTGTCTTAACTCTGTTATGTAAAGCTGCACTACTATATGTCATTTTATATTGTTTACACTTTCACAGCTTTACCGCAGTTCCACCAAATTTTATTCATATTTTAACAAATATAGGGCACGTTATGGAGGCCATGAAACAAGACGATAACCAGAGAGAATAGACTACTTCATCTTCTACCCTTAACCCTTCATCGTAGTCTAGGCCCATGTACTATCTCATGCCAATCCGTCATATCGCCCGCCTTTATTAAGTCTTCTTCATTTTTCGACAGATTTTGCAGTTACAGTTTTTTTAGTCAGCCCCACTCAACCAGCCTTAGTCGTCTCTTACGACCTGTATGGTAGGTCACAGTGTTAATTTTATATGCTTCCCTTATATGCCAAAGGAACATACGGATGAGTATATTACTTACTTGGATACGGAGATACGGAGACTCTAGGGGTCGACTAGCGACAGTTCCACGTTGTCGTACTTCAAAGAACAGCAAGAGAATATGGGTTCACGGCAAACGGGATTCCATTCCCGGTCATAAGTAACATCAGAACATGCCTGCAACACGGAAATGTACAGCAATAACACAGAATTCTGCAGCAGCAGACATATCATAGCAATTAAACAGTATACGGTAGAGGTGGCTAGAACTGAGTAGCTGGCAAACGCTCTAGTAGATTCCTCAATCAACATTCGCCTGGTACAGTTATTCGCAGTGCATTCATTGGATTTAATTGTGGGGATCACTCTAAGCAGCTATGAACACGAATGGGGGACATTAATGATTATTCCCAATAAACTGAACAATATCTGGTTCACAACTAGTTATACTGCAACAAAGATGGGGTGTTTGGTTGGATAATTGAGCATGTCGGCATTTGGCAAACTGTACAAGAATGTGTGGGGCAGAAATGGAATGATGTTCGTCCATCATGAATGACGAGGACCATTCATTTACTGCATCTTTTGATGAGGAACGAATGACTTGCGCTTTAGATTTGATTATAGCGAGGTAGTGGTCGCGCAACTCCATCGTCCCCGCTCTCTCGTCTGTGTCCATCTGGCTCCTGTGGCGAGCATGGCAAGACGACTGGAAGACGGACACAGATGCAGTGGACGTTAGGCTACCACGGCCAGTTATCCCTGTATATATTGGCTCTCGAGAGCCTTGTGCAAACGGCCCTTCCGTCAATTCCTTTAATTTTCAGTTTTAAGACAAGCGTAACGACAAGCAAATGAGCGTATGATTACTGATAGGATCATCCAGATATCCATCGCCGAGACGGACTGACCGCCACGACAGGCCACATACACATGCTAGCGAGAAACTGCCCACAGAAGATAAATCGTCTAAGTTGCGAACAAATTTCCCGATTTACGGTTGAGCCTCATCAGCTCGCAATGCATTTGGCCACTGACAGGACAGACGTACACGCACACGCAAGCCAAGAGTAGCATCGTTAAAGGGCGCCCTCCCGGTACAAGGTGATACATGCAAAACCACTGGACGCCTACCGACGAGCTTTCAAGCTACGCCGGCAGGACTGACCGAAAGGGGCAGAAATGGAATAAGCCTTCAAACAAAGCTGAAAGTCTACAAAGCAGTTGTTTTATCCACACTGCTATATGCTTGTCAAAACTGGACTGTTTACCAGAGACACGCTAGGAAATTAAACCACTTCCACACAGTCTGCCTTAGGAAGCTATTGAAGATTGAATGGCAAGACAAGATCCCAGACACTGAAGTTCTAGAAAGAGCATCCATGCCCAGTATCCACACACTACTAATGAAGAATCAGATTCGCTGGGCTGGTCACTTAATTCGCATGCCAGATCATTGGCTCCCTAAACGAAATTTTTACGGCGAACTGCGTTGTGGTAAACGATCCCATGGCGGCCAGAGGAAACGCTTTAAAGACACTCTGAAGAGCTCACTAAATGCTTCTGGAATTCAAGACACTTGGAAGACTGCTGCCACAGACCGAAATTCGTGGCGTACATGGCTACGCAAGAGTGCAGTCACTTGTGAAGCAAACGTGACTTCAAGAGCTGTGAAGAAAAGGCTGAACAGAAAAACCGAACACACACACACACACGCGCGCGCGCACGCACATATATACAGACACACACATATACACAGACATACATATACACACACAGCCAGACAGACAGACAGGCAGGCAGGCAGACAGACATACAGACTGACACACACACGCACGCACGCACAGACAGACAGACACACACACACACAGACCGACCGACCTACCTACCTACCTACCTACCTACCTACCTACCTACATACATACATACATACATACATACATACATACATACATACATACATACATACATACATACATACATACATACCATGACACCACGTCCTGCAAGGTCTTCGAGATTGTCAAATCCTATGTCGTCGACGACGCCCGATGTCAGAACTCCAGGTGCGACATTTACAACTGCCACGGCGCCTTTATCTGATTCCCTTTGCCCTGAGAGACGAAATATACAGAAAGCAGCCCTTAGCAGTCATAATAATGGTAGTATGTCTCCTTGCTGGCTTTTAACCGTTCTTGGCAAAACTTTTCCCCCAATAATTTCTGTTTCTCTATAGTCACTAAAGACACAAACATGACTGCGCCTGGCCCTGCAGCCAGCAGGGTTAGGATCTTCTAGCCTCTCCCAGGAGGGGTGAAAAGTGAAAATTAGTAACCTGCCGATGACCCGCAGACTACACATCTCAACCCCACCTCCACGCGGTGTAGACTGGGAAAGCATGACAGTGAGGTAATGGGCTAACGGGGCTATGGCTCGCCATGGGGGATGGATTTCCTATGGTCAGATTATTGTCCTAAACCTGCGACTGGCCTACTGCTCGAAGAAAAACTAAGAAGTATAAACGGACTGACCCAAATGGATATAGACCAGGCAATGTTAATGGAATACAAGATAGATCAGCGATTCAAAAAATAGGCAAAATGAACGTCTGCGGTTTTAATAGTAAAGAAGAACAACTTATAGAAACAATTGAAGAGAGGAAAATTTGACTGATGGGAATAGCGGACACCAGAATAAAAGGGGAAGGATGCAAGGAGATCCACCACATTAACACGTTTGTCTACTCTGGAGTGGAACAGCAAGAAAGGGTAAGATACGGTGTGGGAATAATCATTGAACCACGACTAGAAAGAGGAATACTAAAAATAAAATATATATAAGAAAGAATCATAACAGTGAGAATAAAAGAACAAACAATTACAACATATGTACAGATATACGCACCATGTAATACAAACAATAATGAGCAAGAATGCTAGGAATTCTACAAAGACATCCATGACGTACTAAATAAAATAGATAAGCAGGACAACATCATAGTTATGGGAGACTTCAATGCAAGACTAGGACACAACAGAGCGGGCATATAAAAACATCTTGGAGCATTTGGAGACCAATATAATGAAAGAAATGATAACGAACATCCATTGAAACAAGTAAAGAGTTTCAAGTACCTAGGAAGTATAATATCAAATGGCAAATCAGAAGACGAGATCGAAAATAGATGCAATAAGGCAAACCAGCTCTTTGGACAAATGGCACCAATACTAAAGAATAAAAATGTATCAATAACTTCTAAGAAAGCTACTTTACAACACAATCTTCTTACCAACTCTATATTACCAATGCCAAACCTGGACAATGACAGAAAAATAGAAAAGAAAAATCACAACAATAGAAATGAGATTCCTGAGAAGAATACTCAATGTATCAAGAAGAGATAGGATCAGAAATAAAGAAATCAGGACTAAAGTGGGGGTTGTAGCTGCACTAGATTTTATTAGAAGGCAGCAAGTCAAATGGTTTGGCCATGCAAATAGGTTACCAACTAACAGCATACCACAGCAAGCAATGATGTACAGACCAGAGGGAAGCAGAGGAAGAGGCCGACCACGTAAACGATGGAGTCCATGGGAATATCGATACATGAAGCCCATAAGCGGGCACTCTCTCGCTGTTTATACTTCACCTCGACACCGCAAGGTACAAGAGGAACATGATGAGATGAAATGAGACATGACAAATGCATAAAATAGCGACAAGCTTAACAGCTGTCGCTGCTGCTGCTCCTACCAAAACTACTATTACTAGCTGATGTTGCTACTGCTGCTACTACTACTACTACCACTACCACTACTACTACTACTACTACTACTACTACTACTACTACTACTACTACTACTACTACTACTACTACTACTACTACTACTACTACTACTACTACTACAATTACTACAACTACTACTACTATTACTAGCTACTAATGCTACTACTACTACTACTACTACTACTACTACTACTACTACTACTACTACTACTACTACTACTACTACTACTACTACTAGCTACTACGACTACTACTTCTACCCTACTACAACTACTATTATTACTAGATACTACTACTACTACTACTACTACTACTACTACTACTACTATTACTACTACTACTACTACTACTACTTCTACTGCTACTACTTCTACTACTTCTACTACTAGCTACTACTACAACTACTACTATTACTAGCTACAATTACTACTACTACTACTATTACTAGCACTACTACTATTACTACTACTACTACTACTACTACTACTACTACTACTACTACTACTACTACTACTACTACTACTACTACTACTACTACAATTACTACAACTACTACTACTATTACTAGCTACTAATACTACTAAGTACTACTACTACTACTACTACTACTACTACTACTACTACTACTACTACTACTACTACTACTACTACTACTACTACTCCTACTTCTACTACTACTACTACTACTATTACTACTACTACTACTACTACTACTACTACTACTACTACTACTACTCCTACTACTACTACTACAACTACTACTACTACAACTACTACTACTACTACCACGACACGTAATAGGCTACTGGGAGGCACGGAGGAAGAGAGCGTTCTGTCTCTCATCTACCTTATTCAGTATTTACCCTATCTTAATTATCCAGTCAATCATGATCCTATCTTTTAAAAGAAAGGATGGGGGGGGGGCATGATGAATGGCGTCATATAGCGAATTAAAGACATACATGAGTCATATGTTAACACCACAGATAGTGAAGGAGAAGACAGCTTCAGATGGATGAGAGCGCACGCCCCAATGGAGTTTTAAAAGATATAAGAGGAAGTAGAATCTACTGGTTATTTTATGGCGTAACTCTTACAACACAGTTTCTTGCTAGGCTACTGCACACACACATGCACACACACACACACACACGCACACGCACACACACACATACTGAACCTACAATGACGAATGTGCTTACCAAGGAGCAAGCCATCTCCTACTGGTCCATAACCGCCACCAAATCCCATTCTGGGGCTTCCTATTCCAAAGCCAGTGGCATACCCATTGCCACCACCATAGCCGTTACCAAACCCGGAGTTGTATCGTGCAAGGTAATTTCCATAGCCGTATGTGGGATTTCCCCATCCATAGTACGGCTTCACGTATCCAGCACCCAGCCTATTTGCGGAAAGTCCAAACCCAAAATGTTTTCCAGGATTGTTTTTGTCGCTGAAATATAGAATTTCTGGCTTTAAAAAAAAAACAACTACGAGATACTAACAGAAATCACACACAGCAATTTCATATGGGATTAGGCTTTAAAATGTATATTAACCAATAGTGGTTAAAGAAAGGAAGCAGTGTAGCGCATGGGTAGCACATTTACTTGCCGGCTCGTTGGAATCCTCTTCCAGACGCGATTTCTTTTTTTTTTTTTTCATTGACAAAAGCTCTCAGGTCAACAAAGCGTAAAATAGGTAGCAAAACTATTTCTGGCGAAGTAAACGCGATCTGCGTGATATTGACCTCATCACCCATCGTGTGACGGTTGGTCTAAAGATATAGGACAGGAACTGCACAGATCTCATAGGCTTTATGGCTTGAAAAGGGGTCCTGTACTTTATTTTACCCTACATATCCTGTTACCCGGTGCTAAGTTCCCCCCTCCCCCTTAAGCCTCCCCTAAGTTTCCTTGAGGGTACTTCTCACAATATCCGGTACTTTGGGAAACATTCATTTATAACGCATATTGAAAGAAAAGACACGATTGATTGCTAGAATCCATTGAGTATATGTAGAATTTTCTTCTTCTTCTTGATGTGCCTTGATCTGGAGCAGACATTTCATATTTTGATGAAGCTGGCTTTGTCTACTGCCTTCTGTCGCTTGTGCCGCCAATCATTTCTGATACTGATGGTCCTACATGACATGGTGTCAACTGCCCAGTCTTCTCTCTTGGTCTCGCCTATCACCCCTCGGCTCCAGCTTTCCCGTTGTAACGACATTCTTCAGATTTTCCCTTATAATGACATGCCCAAAGAATATGGACTGTCTTCTGCTGATGCGAGTAACCAGTTTCTTTTGTGCGTTAACTCCTTTCAAGACATCTTTATTATCATTTCTTTCCCTCCACGATGTTTTCAAGCTTCTTTTATAAATCACATCTCCGCACTTTCCACATATTTCCTCATGTGTATGTTAATTGTCCATGACTGGCTTGAGTATATCAGAAATGGCCCCATATAGTTCTAAGAACTCTTTTGTCTTCACCTCGATTGACAAAGATAAATAGCATATAGTATTCTTTATCTTGTCAAATGGTGTCTTTACTTGGTCTTTTCTACATTTAACTTCCTTAATACATCTATCATCTGCGATTATTACAGTACTCAAATACTTTAAATTCATTGACTTATTGCAGCTTGGTTCCATTTACTATGATTATGCATTTGGGAAGACCATTTTCCGTTGTAATTACTATTACCAGTTCTAACATATGTAAGGTTCTTTACAGAGCACCAACCCCCATGCCACGGCAGCTCCATATCAACCAAACCAAGATGGAGGCCAGCATGGCAGAATGGGTACGAGCGCTCAGTCTTAAGCATCCGGTGTGCTGATGCCGAGGTAGCGGGTTCAACACCTACACCGGTCAGTTGGACTATAATTAGTTGCATATCCTTTACAGGACGTCGCAGTCATCCCAAACATGTTTGCTGCTTCTGGTCTCTTGGCAAGTTTACGTTCAATTCGGATGGACTAAAGTTTTAAATTCTTGTCTTTGATGTAGGGACGTACATTACAAGTGCCTCTGAAGTCGGAGTGAGTCGCCTTATGGCGGGCGACACTGGTAACTGAGAAGCTATCCTACACGCAAAAATCAGCCCAGTGCGCTTGAAGTAGTATCACGTGTATGGACTAATCTTGAGTTCAAAGCAGAGGGGAAAAAATAAGCATAGATGAAATCAGAAATGACAGTTACCTTGCGAGTATCTTCCCAAATCCTTCGCTGCTGCAAACATTGTTTGGATCAGCTCTTTCTGTGATGAAGATGTGCGCTTTTCCCGCTTCCTTGAGATTACTGGATATCTGGATTCGACCAGATAGTCCAGAGTCCTTGCTATGACCGTACCCATAGACACCTCCAGACGATCCATATCCACTCTGTGGATTAACTACTGATATATATTGATGTACAAGATAGTGCATTGAAACACTGTTTCACTCATCGATAGCTTTCTCTTGAATCTATTTAACTATACTTTTAGATTTGTTTGATAAAGATTGTATTTGAGTCATATAGGGTTACCCGTTTTTCCAGTTACCTGTTTAACTTATATTCTGAAAACGTAATGAGGTATATTAGAGTAAATATTCACAAGCATCTTCTTCTTCTTTGTTCATCTTCAGAAGTCAGTATGATTGAAACCACAGAAAGCAGCAGTTAACTTAAGCTTGTTTACGTCTTCATGGAGTTTCTCCTCAAATGGAGTGGGTGCAAGCTAAAATAATTTTCAATATTCTGCATATGTTGGACACTCCTGCAAGAAATGTTTAACTGGAGGAACAGAAATACATTAGCTTCAGTATGCTGACGACATCGTGTTTTTATGAACAACACAAATGGGAAATGAGAAGCTAGTAAAGTCAGCGAATGGTTAAAGGGAAAGCAAAATTTATACTTCAATGCAACAAAAACAACAATATTGTTACAAAAAATGTGTAAACATATGTATTTATCAGTGGAGAGAAATAAAAGAAATTGAGCAGTTTTAAATGTATACTCTCACTACTGACGGAGGAAGGAAATATGATGACAAATAAAAAAAAGAAGAACAAACATTGCTCCAAAAAAACTTCAGCAAATAAAACATGTATGGAATTATACAGATAGAATAACAGACGTAGTATAATTGACAGAATGTGTATTTCTTATGGCAACATAGGGTAAAAACAATGACTTTTAATAACTGAACTGGGTAATTATATATATATATATATATATAGATTAGGGCTTAATTATTTTAACGATTAATTTTTTTTTACGATTAATCGAAAACTTTTCTCCCATCACTTATACAAATGAACCGGTTGTCGAAAAATTGTCGGACATTTTTAACATAGTGCCGCAAACACAACCGAGTTGCAAAATTGTACTGAGTCACCATTGTGTAAGCTGTAGCAAGATGTACCAACAAGATGAAACAGTAAGTTTATTATGGTACAGAGTCTTCTACAGGTCAGAGAAGCATTAACTGTCAACATGTCAGATGAAAAGAGGCAATATAAAGGTCCATAACTGTCAGGTTCAGATTGGGAGAAGATTTAGAAATATGTCAAAGTTTTGGACTTATTCTGTCAGACCACGGTCCTGCTTGGCGGTCAAGATTATGTTTCATGTAGCTGTGCATTGCCACTGCTATCATCGTTGACAAAGCATATGACTGTACACGATGATGATCCGGGCTACATAGCTAAATTTAAGGCAGCATGTATTAATGACTTCAGTGAACGTGTAGCTAATATGACAAGTATTTAAATACTACAGATTGCAACAGCACTTGATCCACGCTATAAATACTTGAAGTGTTTGTCAAAAGATGCAAAAGAACGAACTTGGTCACGTATTGAACAACAAATAGCAGTTAATGTTTATGATGAGCAGATGGAGACTGCTGCAACAAATGATACTGACATTGACAATGAAACTATATATGAACCAAATGAAGAGCGTATTAAGCTAATTGAGTCTGAAATGGATAAGAATATTGCTGAATCGTTTGATCCTTCAAAATGGTGGAAACTTAATGAACATCGATATCCAAAATTGGCATTCCTTGCCAAGACCATTCTGTGCATACCGGCTACCTCAGTTCCATGTGAACGATTGTTCAGCTCTGCTGGTTATATTGTTAATAAGACGCGCTCGTCACTTGAAGCAAATACTGTCAACATACTCGTCTGTTTGCATAGTTGGTTATTAAATGACATATGAACAAGACAATCCAGTGTTATTTCGATTTTTGACAAATACGACTATAATGTGAGTTATATGACTATAATTGTTTTGCTTTAATCGAAATTAACGATTAATTAATCATTAATTTTTCAAAAGTTAACTATTAAATTTAAATTAATCAGCCCTAATATATATATATATATATATATATATATATATATATATATATATATATATATATATATATATATATATATATATATATATATATATATATATATATATATATATATATATAATGTTTTTAACTAGATAAGACGCATTATATGTCCCTTATATATGATACAAATATTGGACAGAACACGGTCAGGAATGTCTATATCCTTCCATATCATAACAAGATATGTGACAAGATATACAGAAACCCTTACTATACTCCCATTGCGTCACTTTGGAAGAGATGCGCCGGTACGGTGCATAACGAACCTTTCAACATACACGATGTCTATGTTAGAAAATGAACTGGTTAAACACAAAACAGGATAAAACATCATTGCCTAAAGATACAATACATCATCATCCTGTGCATTGCCAAATAGCGTAGGTGTTAACGTCTGTACACAGATCTTGGTGCTTCGTGTTCTGGGTCAATTATATCGATGGTACATCTCCAGGCCACTTTCTTCGACAGTCCAGCATCATACAAGGATGCCTCTATCTCCATGCCAGTGTCGGCAACAATCCAGCAGCATTCTAGGTTGCCTCTATCTCCATGCCAGTGTCGGCAACAATCCAGCAGCATTCTAGGTTGCCTCTATCTCTTCTACCGTTGACCTTTCCAGTCGTTACGATGTTCTCCAATACTTATGTGCTTATTACATGATCCCTCCCCCCCACCCCACCTCCCCCCCCCCCAAAAAAAAAAACTTTTAATGCAACACAATCGACATGTAGCAAACATAATAAAAAATAAATCTACACAAAGCTGAAACAAGACTTTACCTTGGGTAAAATATTAACTGTCATCTGGCTGGCCACATTTCCTTGCAGGTCCAGATGTCTTGAAACGCAGTTCAGAAGTACTGGCTCTATTGTCAGGTTGGATGTGTGGGGAAAGTGAAAGAAAGAGTGATGAGTGGATGAGAGTGGTACATTTACAAACGTACACCTGACCCCAGCCCGTTACAACGTTACAAACAAAATGACTCATTATGTGTTTGCTTCTTTTCAAAACGTCATCTACGATTGCTGCCGGGAGATTAGGTTTGGGGGGGGGGGGAAGAGAGAGAGAGAGAGAGAGAGAGAGAGAGAGAGAGAGAGAGAGTTGTTGAGGAATAAAGACCGCTTGCCTGATCAGTCGCGACTTGGTGTGCAGTTGTTACTGAGGAGGACTTACTGTTGCATCGGCCACTTGACCCACCTCTCTCTCCCTCTCCCTCTCTCTCTCTCTCTCTCTCTCTCTCTGTCTCTCTCTCTCTCTTTCGCTCTCTCTCTCTCTCTCTCTCTCTCTCTCTCTCTCTCTCTCTCTCTCTCTGCATGGACTATAAGAAACACTATATACCCAATACGCGCTTGGACTGAAAAGGGATCCTTTGCGTGACGTCACATTATGTAATGAATCAGAATGAATACATAACATGAATAAAGTAAAACGTCAGAACTAATGAATGGATTGTAACGTTTCATAAAATGCAGAATCACCTGTATCAAACTGCTGGACTCTGCCTGGACCGGCGACATTTCCCAGCATGAGACGAGGATCACTGTAGCCAAAGTTCACCCCCAATCCCAGCGTGTGAAGTACCCTCACCTGGAGGACTACGGTTAACAACTGAAGTAGGCATCCCATGCTGGCCTTCCTGCCGAAGACAACATTAACAACAGACCATGTTTTGATTGGTACCCCCATATAAGACAACAGGGCGAGAAAAAAACCCAATATATTTCATGTGGTCCTTGGATATCACCTACCACCCATGTTGAAACATCCACATATACCTGTCTGCAACAAGACAGATAATAAATAGCATATTCACTCCAACCCTATGATGCCAATGTCAAACTTAGACAATATCTAAATTACACTTACGTAAAATCAACACCTGCGAGATGAGATGTCACTAATAATCAAATAATTATATATGTCCCCTGTTCCTCGTAAACGTCAAGTTCAGATACCGTTCTTGCATACCCTGTTGGTTCATGCACACGGAGATGGGTATTAAAACAGCAACTCAAGTCGACAGTAATGAATATGAAAAGCAACACAGACCACGTGTCCATATGTCAGTATTGGGTCGGTAGGAATGTCTCTACACCAGCCTCACCCCGATAGATGCGAGACCTTTTCAGGGTACAGATAGTCTTAATGCAAGACCTTTCAGGGCTCAGACAGCCTGAGTGCAAGACATTTTCGGGACTCAGACAGCCTGAAAGTCAACGCACCGGCCTCAAGAGCTAGAACTCAGTTTTCCAGAGGCATTCCAACTAACCAACCAGCTAACAAACCATACAACATTACCTAGGTATGGCCCTACAAAACCACTGTGTCATCATGGTCTGGCAAGAATGAGGCAGCGAGGAGTGACGAGGGGATATGGCCGACGCTCGACGCTCAGAGGAAAGGCGAAACGGACATATAATCAGATTGCTACTGGTACTATTGATGTTGGAACTCTTCGCTGGCTGCTGAGGATGGAGGCGGAGCGCCTATGGGAATGCCCCGAATGCTGTGATGTCGGTTCCTAGATCAATCAATCAATCAAACCACTGTGTAACACACTCCGTAGCCATGGGTTGGAATCGCCATTGAGGCGGATTTGATCACATTGACACGGGCTCCCAGGTCGACCAAGTCTATAAAAGGTATCGGGAAATGTTCATGGAAGTAAAGGCGACCGACGTGATATTGACCACATCACCCATTGAGCGTTGGTTGGTCTATATGCCAGGGTAAGTTAATAAGTAAGTCACAAATGGCTGTAGAAAAATAACTACACATGATAACAACTTGAAACCAGTTTATTTTTATACATACATTGTCCCTTTATTTCTAAACATAATTTCCACCAACATTGATGCACTTATCCCATCGTTTGGTCAGTCCTCCCAAACCTGCTGCATAAAACTGCGAGCTTTGTTTTCATTTACCGGCCATCCCACAGAGCTGTGTGACTTACTTATTGACTCGCCCGCGTAACGGTTTCTACCGAGCTATGCACCGCTTTACGGGACAAACATTTGTCAGCATAAGCACTGTCAACCCACCTTGGCGGGAGACATTTCGCGAATGACGTCAAAGTTGAATGTGAAGTAAAAACGTGGTTTAGAAAATAGAGCACGCAGTTCAGAGAAACATGTGGTGCCCAAACGACATGATCCCTCTCTCGACCTAGTCTTGTGTATTCCAGAGGAATGGATAACCAATACGTCTGGCACAAGGTAGGCTGCAGACGCTGGCGGCTCAGCGTCAAACCTCCGAGACCTCGTCTCCACGAGTAGGTGTCCTCGTTAAAGGGTTTAGAGTGTACTCATTCCAATTACGGGGCCTCGATAGAGTCCCGTATTGTTATTTTTCGTCACTACCTCTCCGGCCGTGAGTGGGTAAGTTGCGCGTCTGCTGCCTTCCTTGGATGTGGTAGCCGTTTCTCATGCTCCCACTCCGGAATCGAACCCTGATTCCCCGTTACCCGTTACAAACATGGTAGGCATGTCACGTACCATCGACATTTGATAGGGCAGACATTTGAAAGATGAGTCGCCGGCACGTAAGGCCATGCGATCAGCACAAAGTTATCCAGAATCACCAGTGGGAACGCCGCGCCCGTTAGTTATTCTGACAGTCCAAGGTATTCTCAAAAGTCGTCCCATAAACCACATCTCTGTTGCTTCCAAGCTCTCCATAATTTGAGAAATAAATAGTTACTAACAAAAGAAAACAAGCAGAAGTAAGACTGTAGCCAGACATGTCTCTTTGGAAATCATTAATGAATAGGAAACCTAAATATTTTGAAATCTAAAGTATCTGGCATCACAACCAAAACTTAATAACTAAACACAAAATATTAAAGAGATCTCACCACTTACACACAAACACACACGCGCGCGCGCGCGCGAGCGTGCACACACACACACACACACACACACACACACACACACACACACACACACACACAAAAGTACTATGATGCAGGAATAAGAACTTCTTGAAATCTTTAACCCAAGAAGCTAATAATTTATAAGGAAATAAATAGTATCTGAAAATAATATTTGAAATCGATGAATGTTACTAAAACTTCTTTAAACTATATATTTATACTCACATAAACACACACAGTATAATCTGCCTTGTTGTAGTATTCAATTTATTATCAGCAGTTTCACTACTTTTGGGTTGTCTTTTGATACAGAGACTTGTGGGTTTGAGCGGGAACCATTTATTGACATCAAATGACCGGACAATGACGGATGTCATAGAAGACGCCAACTACATCACGATCATACATCGTCACGTCCCGTCCTGGTGGTCATTCCTATAGCCACTGGCTAAAACACTCCTTCTCCAAGTGGTGTCCTCGGATCACGGGGGTCCTCGGATCACGGGGGTCCTCAAGACCCCCATAAATGGACCTTTGAGTGTCATCAATGGGTCACAAGGCGTTAAATGCCTTTACTCTGATAAGTAGTTCACGGAGTTTACTTGTTACTTTTATCTTTTAGAATGTTCTGGTTAGCTGTTTACATTTATTTCTGATGATTGTTGCAGATGATGGTAAATGTAGCTGGATGAAAGCTATGAATATTCTGTGTAATGTTTCTAAGACCCTAAAGAAAGTCTAAAGACACGGTCAGTTTGGGAACCTTCAGACTATAAGATTAAAATTGTGGTCATCGGGCTTATCCTTTGATGTTCCATGTCACGATTTTGTGTTTGCTGTTGGTTACAACGCTGTTAGTTATTTCCCAGTTCGTGCTTTGGACATTTACAACTGATAAAAATTCAGTGTAAAAATCCTTCTCTTTAACCTTAATGAATTATATGTAAGAGAAATCTTCGTACTTTAGCAGTTTAACCACTGGAGTTTTGTATCTTGAAAGTCATATCCGGCAGAAAGTCATACCCGAGTGACCAGGGGATCTTGCCGAAGCTCAGTGCTCCGAGGAACGACACATAAACAAATTACAACTGGCACCATTAGTACTGGGACTCTTCGCTGGTTGTTGAAGATGAGAATGGAAAGCAAATGGGAATGACCCAAGTGATGTTAATTCTTGACAACTCAATTCAACTCAACAGACACAATAAGTTTAACAATGACTACAACCAAACGCTTTCGATGTTAATGACACCGGGAAACTCACCATACATCATAATTTATGATACATGATAATCTATGATGATATATAATCTATCTAAACACAATAAATGGTGTTTAGTACATGTACAAGACATCATAGAAACATGAATTAGTTTAACTTCTCCGCTTGTTGTTTGTTACATATAAAAGGCACCATAAACCCATGCAGTAATTCAGCTTTTCATTTGGTACAAACACTAGACAATATGAAAGCATGAACTCACATATCTTCACAATTTTATGGCCGTGATAGTTACCTGGTCCCCACCATTCATACAGCTAAGACCCCATGGATTGTATACATTTTATGTTTGGGAAATTGAAGTTGGGTTAGCAGCCCTAATGTTACGAGAGTGCAATGATGAAAGCAAACTTAACCAAAGTGTGTTCTGCCATCATTTCAGGTTGACGTTCAACAAAGAGACAACATGAAAGTTCTCGCAGAGTTCATTAATAATATTGGTCTACACATATTTTGGGGCCTTAAATTGTATATCTGTTCGTGGGTAATTTTGTGTTGCTGATTCCAAAAATGTAATCAGATTTTTTCTATCAACTCTAGTTTTCTAGGTAACAACGAATGACATTCTTAGTAGTGCAATTGTTATTTACAAGCCTAGAGTTGCGTGCCACTAGTAACCTTTTGACTGTAATCTGCATGCATATTATATGTAATTACTGTAAATTTATTGCCTTCATATAAAACACTAAATATGTATTAAAACGTTATAACAAGCATTTTTTTTATCTGTAATTAACACACAAAAAGCTTCTTTTCGAAGACTTCCTTCTTCTTCTTCTTCTTCTTCAGCGTTCCGAGCCATTGAGGTTCTTTGCTGCAAATACAATCCGTCTCCATTCGTCTCTCTGGTGGACCTTCTTTTGCCAGTCGTTGATTCCAAGTGCTTGTAGGTCTGTACATGTATTATCTCTCCACCGTCTTCTTGGTCTACCTCGGGGTCTGCGGTCATTTATTTTCTATATGCCCCAGCCATTGTAGTCTATTAGCCTTCATGATACCAGTGATTAGCGGGGACTTAAACAGATCATAAATGTCGAAGACTTCCTGGAATATGATATTCCCAGACAGTCATGCTTAAGGGTCCAACAGTAATCTGCCATCATGTGGGCATCCCAAAGTCCCTGGTATCTCTCTCTCACATTGCTTTTACATCGTAGTGAAATATTTCACCTTGCTCCTCACTAAAGTCGCCAAGATTCTCGGTAAAGAAATGTAAATGGTTATGGGACTAAAGTCGCCAAGATTCTTGGGAAAGAAATATGAATGGTTATGGAGGTAGTGTAATGGTATGCTCGTGTTGAATACAATCTTACAAAATCTTAACAGTATGTTTTCAAGTAATTCAGAATAATTGTCTGCTTTAAAGTTACCCAGAAAGTTTTGCACAACTAAATCAAATGATGACCAGGCTGTGGACTGTTATGTTCATCAAATCAATAAAATGTGGATCGTTTATTAACTTTCTAATTTGAGGTCCATCAAAAATTTCAGCTTTAAGTTTTTCTATGCTCAAATCCGAAACCTTTCTGCATAAATAATTAAAACAGGTGCCATCTTTGTTCAGTGCCTTAGCAAACTGCTTCATCAAGCCAAGCTTTATATGTAATGGTGGCAGTAGAACTCTTGTTCGATCAATGAGAGGCTTGTTGGCAATATGTTCTTCTCCAACTTTAAATTCATCCCTCAATGGCCACTATTTCTGTGTCCAGTGCGTACCCTTTGCCCTGCTATCCCACTAACATATAGAGCACGGATATTTGGAGAATCCCCTTTGCTATCCAATCTAGACGTTCATAATTTTAAGATCTACACAAGCCATCCAGTTATATTCTAAATATTTCAATTTTTTTTTTCACAACTGTGTTTACCGTAAGCATAATTATCCTTCATTGTAGCAGAATGGCCAACTGGAATCGTGCCACATTTGTTATCCTTGTGTAAGAGAACACTTTTCAAACTTTTTTAAGAGCTGTAAATGAAAAATCACCTCTCATCTGGCGTGTAACTTACACACATTTCGTTTACAATACCTCCTACATTAGTACAAAACACAAGGCAGTTTTCTTTACAAAATAATGGAAGAAATCCTTGCTCTCGGCTGCGTTAAATTGTAACCTTTGTTTCAGTATTCAGTAAATTATTTTTTCTTTAAATGTTGAAGCCAAAAGTTGGGTAGATTCCCTGGAGAAATATAGATCGCGGATCAGATCATTTAATTCACGATGGTCGAGGCGTTGAGCGAAATCATTATCACTGTCACTTGTCGTTCAGCATGCCACTGCAGTTTCATCTTCTAGCAGTGAATCCGAAATCTGGCTGATAGTTGGAATTAGAATGTCATCTCCATGTGGAAAAGGTCATCTAGCAGAATCTAAATCTGGTTAGTTCCATTTTTGTGTGTGTGATTTTCCCCCCATTAATGCCTTTATTATTGACAGCACAGAAATAACAGTCATCGTAGCAGTTCTTGGACTTTCTCCAAACCACTGGAATTCCAAATTGTATAAGGGGCTCGATAGCAATAGTGTTTTTTTTTTTTGTTTTTTTTTTTCAAGAGCCTTATATAGAAAATACTGTAAAAATATTAACCAAATACACAAATGCCTGTATCTCAAAAGCTAGAGCTGCTACAGACAAATAAATGTGATATTTTGTTGTAGCACGGCTCATTTATGTTTGACACCCCAAAAATTGTGTGTTTGTGTTTGTAGGGCTGTGATATCGTTAAAACAATTAAACATTCGTGACAATGTTTTGAGAAACGTTGGTAATCCTTAAAAAATAGAACAATGGAAAAGCAAAAACGCATATTTAAATAATAGCAAAACTAAAGCTACATAGGCTAGAGACCAAAAGAAAATAGACATTAATAAAGAAGTTAGTAAGAGGGTGTGGGTGAATAAATGGAAGTATTTATACGACTTAGCAACAGAAGCAGAAGACAGCGTTAAATGAAATCTCAAGAGAATTTGTTTCAGCATTACAAGAAAGCTGGTATAAAAATGACATCAACCAAGTGAATCTATCAAAAACTTAAACGGGAAAGTTCTCATCGCTATTATAGATCAATTGAGCAGATTTACCGTATACTTTGAAGAACTTCTTACCAGTCACAGAAGACTCTCCAGATATTTAACGTGCATAACGAGCTGGATATCAATTGCAATCTAAGGAAGAAATTTGTAACGCTATCAAACTTTGAATGACGGACAACTGTTGGCTCAGATGGTGCACAGCAGCCGTTAAAACTAACGTTAACATGTCAGCACACATTGTTTAGCGGGACCTGGGCAACCGAAGCAAGACTAGAAAGAAAGATATCTGGTAATGCTGATAAAGAAAGAGACCTACAGGAGTATTATTATTATAGATGAATAATGTTACTGTCAGTTCCTGGAAAACAATATTAAGCAGGATAATTTAGGAGAGATTACGAGTTGCCATGGACAAACAATAAGGTATGAACGGACAAGCTTCCGACCAAACAGATCCTGCAATGGCCAGACGGTCGCAAAAAAAACATTAACTAAATAAAGGCAACATTTAGAGACACGCACAAGGTGTAGTGTTCTACGTTAGGGAAAACTAGCAGAGGCTTTTGAAGTAACAACAGGAGTCATCACCTTTATTATTCATACTGACTATAGACTGGATTATGAAGACGACATTAAGTGCATCAAACATGAAACTCAATGTACTTCTATGACAAGGCAGCTTGATTATCTGCACTTCGCAGCTGACATTGCCCTCCTGCGAAATCAAAAGTAAGATAAACTAAACATATTGAATGGGAAGTCACAACAATTAGGTTTAAAATTCAAAGGGGAAAGACACAGATAATGAGAATCTCTTCTCATCATCTCATCTCATCTTGTTCCTCTTTTACCTTGCGGTGTTGAGATGGAGCATAAACGTTTGTGGGCTTCGTATAGTGAGATTCCCATGGACTCTGTTATTCCTATGTCCATCGTTTACATAGTCGGTCGCTTCTTCTGGTTCCATTTGGTCTATACACCATTGCTTGTTGTAATATATTGTCAGTTTGTAGCCTAGTTATGTGGCCCAGCTATTTAACTCGTTGTATTTTAATTAAATCTAGCCCTGATAAAACTCCCAATTTAGTCCTGATTTCTTCATTTTTGATTATCTTTCTTCTTGATACCTTGAGTATTCCTCCTAGGAATCTCATTTCCGTTGTTGTAATTTTTTTTCCTCTTGTTCTGTCAATGTCCAAGTTTGTCATTGGTAGCATAGAGTTGGTAGGAAGATTGTGTTGTAGGGTGCATTTTTAAAGTACCTACTGATACGTGTTTGTTCTTTAGTATTGGTGCCAATAATATTGGTCCAATTAGTTGACTTGCCTTATTGCATCTGTTTCGATCTCGTCTTATTTGCCATTTTATGATATTGTACTTCCTAAGTACTTGAAGTTCTTTACTTGTTTCAGGGTGTGTTCTTTTATATGAATCTTTGTTGTTTTTATTTCTTCTTCGTTTATAGTCATTGCCTCTGTTTTACTGATGCTAATCATCATGTTCCGGTCTCTGTGGCTGAAGGGCTTGCGAACGCGGTTTGTGAGCCCGCATACCTGGGTTCGAAACACGGCGGTGCTGGTTTTTTCGAAAAAGGTATAGAGGCCGGTCGTTCAGAAAGCAATGGCAAACTACTGAACGTAACACTTGCCTAGTACATCAACAGCAGCTGAAAATGTTGGTGTTGACTGCAACGTCCCGTAAGGGATACGCAACAAAAAAAATCATCATGTTATATTCCTTACACACTTCGTTTGGACTGTTTATGTAGACCTGTAGTTCTGCTTCTGATTTTGCTATTAGTGCTTGATCGTCCGCAAATAGGAATTCTTTAATGGTGTCATTTACCGTTGGCGTGTCTTTTGTGTTCTGTTCTTTGTGGAGTGTTGTTGCGGTTCTTGTTTGATTGATTTCTTTACATATATTGTCCATATGAGGGACTTCAAAAAAAAAAACTTTAAAAGTGTGGTAGAAATTACAATAACCATGACATTGTCTTGTAAACTTTCAATATTGTTGTTAAGGATGTCAAGAGTGTTAAGCACGTGACATCACGGTGCAAGCGAACATGGTGATATCATAAGGATAGTTTAAAGATGGCCGCCCCACTTTAGGCATGCACCAAAGAGAAGCAGCATTCTGTTATCCGTTTTTTTTTTTAAAATCAGTTATCACGATGTTGTTAATGATAAGTTCGTGATATGGTCGTTGTCTAGGTTTTAATGTTCCTTGCATGTCATTACAGAGTGTAAGTTGGGCTAGCTTCCTGTCTCTTAATCCAACTCACCCCTGCAGTGCACATTCACCAGTCATGAAACAAGATTGAGTTGGCGCACATAATCTTTTACTCCAGAAAGAACACGGACAAACGGAACATGTTTATACATCCAGAAATCAATATAATCCACAGAATATACACACTACAACCCACACGATGGGTCTAGCCTTCACTCACTATGCAACCCACTCTGGGTTCAGGCCTCGATTCACTATACAACCCCCACTGGGTTTTAGGCCTGCATTCACAACTCAACCCACTCTGGGTTCAGGCCTCCATTCAAACTCCGAGAAATACACAACACAGCTCTTCTCGACTACCGACCCGTCGGCGTCTAACCATCAACCCTTTTCCAGCGACCTGACTCCTCAGTCAGTCCCAGCTTCCACTGCCAAGTCAAAGTTTTCCACTGTCTTTTAACCCTGCTGTGTAGCCCCACCCTGGGCTCCCCACAACATTACACCCCAGCCTGAAACTGTCTTTCTCCCCATCCACCCTGGGGTCTCCACTCACCCTCACCATTATTTCTCATGGTTCGTTGTTTTTCTCGTAGTCTTGCTACAAAGGTCACTCATCTCAATGTCAATGACCCAGGCATATGTCATCAGTGAATGGGTGAAACCTATAGAAATTCATCGGCGAATGAAGGTTTACTATGGCGATGCATACCTGTCAGTCCAGCGCATGTGTGAGTGGGGTTGAAAGTTTAGACCCGCAATGAAATCCAAACGTTGTGGACTTCTGACTAAAAGTGTCCTTTTGCAACATGACAATGCTCGACTCCATACTGCCGGTGAAACGGTTGAGACCATAGAAGACCTCCACTTTCAGTGTATACCACATACATCATATAGTGATTTCCACCCGTTTGGACAACTCAAAGAGTCACTGGCAGGTTTCAAGTTTTAATTTTGAGCCCCCTTGTATAAGTTAAGAACACCAGGGGCGGCAGGACACAACCCTGTCGTACTCCGGATCTTATGGTCAAAGGTTCTGAGTGTCCTCTGCTTGTTCTTACCGTGCATTCACTGTTGTTATCTAAGCTTCTGCATAAGTTCGTTAGATGTGTACTCACTCCAGATAGTTTAGGGATTTCCCACAGTTTATTTCTATCTACTCTATCAAATGCCTTTTCTTCGTCGACAATGGCTAAGTAGAGTGTTTCATTAAATTCGATTGATTTTTCTATTAGTTGTCGAAGAGCAAAGATAGCATCTGTACATCCATTGTTGTTTCCTAAATCCCAGCTGTGTTTCGATTAGTTTGAGGTTCTATTGCAAGGTCGTAGTCTTTTCTCGAGAATGTTGCAAAATATTTGTCCATTATGACTTAACATAGAAATGCCTCTGTGTGGTATGCAGTCTCATTTACTGCCTTTTTTTTTCAAAACTGGGATAACTATGATGCTTCTCCAGTCTTGTAGAGTCTGTAGTCCTACCCAAACATGGTTAAACAGTCTATGCAGTCATGCTGTTCCTACTTCCCTTGCTGCTTTAATTGGTTCATTTGATATTTCGTCTTGTCCCGGTGATTTATTCAGTGAGACTAATCTGATGGCTTCTATAATTCTTCTTTCAGTATGTCTGGTTCTAGTTTTTCCATTACATCTGTGTCGGTTTATTGAATTCCTGTGGCATATGATGGAATGTTGAGAAGTTGTTCGAAGTAATCCCTCCAGCTTTTTAAAATGTGTGTTTGTTCACTTATTGATTCTCCTTTTATCGCTGTTAATTATTTTCATTTTGGTCAAAGGGTTCTGACCTGGTTCTCATTGCACTAATCGATTTGTAGAAGTTTCTAGTTGCCTCTTCGTTGTTTTTACTCGTATTTAGGGTTTCTCCATATTGCTCCCAGTATTAATATTTTCTCTTTTTATTATTCTATTTGCGTGTCTTCTTGCTATTCTGTGTTCGATTTAAACACGATCCTATTTGTTTTTCACCATTTATTTTATATTTTTACTTTTTTTTTTTTTTTGGTCGTTTACAGCTTTCTTAACCTCGTCGTTCCACGAACTTGTTATTTTCTTTATCCGCGTTTTGCGATTTTTTTTCTCGTGGTTTCACATGTTATTTTTGCATTGTTTAAAATACTTGATTTAGTTTTCTTTCTATAGGTAGTTTAACAAAGATTTCGTTTTGTTTTTTCTCATAATTTTCATTCACTGCCTTGTCTTTTAGATTTCTTAACCTTACTCATTCGCATGGTATGTCTTTGCATGATCTTCTTCTTTTGTTGGTTCTTATAGTGGAAATACTGCTTTGTAGACTGTGTTTATACTTAAGTTGGGCACTTCCCTTGCATCTAATATATTTTTCTTTTTGTTATTTCTTGTTAATATACAAACAATTTTGGCTTTTGATGTCTAGATCGTTCCATTTGTACCAAATGTGTTTGTTACTCGTATAAATTGATCGTGCTGGCTGCATAGCTGTATAAATCTACTTCCATGATCATTTATTGCAATGTGTTGGTATCCAAATACTCGAAGATGTTTCTTTATGTCCGTCCTGTTATGTTCTAGTCTTGCATTTAAGTGTCTCCTATAACTATGATCTTGAACAGAACAAATTACCTAATTTCCAGTACATGTAATGTCTCCTGTCCCAGGCTATTCCTTAATGAACCCATTTAGTCATATTTATTGTTGCAACCCATCACTTACAGACTATGGCCCAGTCAGGGTAATTTCTGTTTAGCTATTTTTATTGCAGACTAATTTTCGGGGCAAAAAGGGTTAAGTTAGTGTTCAATCTCTTTACTGCTGTTTTATGTACATCAAAGGTCTTGTCGGCCAAGTGTGTACGTTGCAGGCTGGTCATGTGCTGGTATTTAATCCTGTCCACCTCTGTGTCTGACCACAACGCCCTGAGGATCGAAGCCTGGACGTGATAAATTATCCCTCGTGATTTGCGAACACAGAAGTAACAAAGTCGTGTCCTTTGTAAACAGGTACGTTGCATTCACACTTTAAGCGTTTTAAATAGGTACGTAGCGTTTGCTCTTACAACAAATGAATGATGATGATTTTAGCTGCAGTGTTTCCTCTATTAGAGCATTGCTCAATTGTTTTCATCGTTTTTGTTTTCACTTCCCGTAGTATACTTGTTGACAGCAATACTGACATGTTTCACTTCCCGTGGTATACCTGTTGAATGGGGGGGGGGGGGGGGGGTAGAAGGACCCGTGTGCACTTGCGCGTTAAAAATTATGTGGATTGTTGGACATCTAAACGAGCAGGTCGAATGGATAGCTATCCAAGCTTAATTACAAAATGTAAAAGTCTATTTACAAAATAATACTTACAACACACGATTGAAGGTGTATTTTATTCTGGCATACACACATTCAGATTTTCGCTGGCTGTTGGCAATGAGGACAGGTCACGCATAGAATTGTCCCGAGTGCTGTGATATCAGTTCTTGACTCAATTCAGCTCGCCTCAGCTCAACTGACTCCAACCCATCTCAACTAAACTCAGCTCGCCTCAACTCAACTCACTCCAACAAATCTCAATTCAACTCAGCTCGCCTCAACTCAACTCAGTCCAACCCATCTCAATTCAACTCAACTCACATTAACTCAACTCAGCTCACCTCAACTAACCTCATCTCAACTCAATTCACCTCAACCCAACATGAACACCTACGCCACTTTGCAAGGCACATGATGAGAACTTGCTTAAAACTGTAAATTTCTGGAGACAAACCATGTAAGTGATATACCTGTGTACCTACATTGTGTCCCCTCTGATCACTGGGTTGGAGTTTGTTGACAATGAAATACCTGTCACTCGTGGGGGAGACAATACCACCTGAAGCCTAAATCCGTCCTGATTACACCCTAGCATGCCTGTCGCCAAATAAGAAGTTCCAGTACTGACCTTGCACAAAGCAACTGGTTTATGAGCTTGGAGAGGGGAAGGAGACGTACACAACACAGTCCCTGTGGAGATGGCATTTTGGTGTTGGGTGGGTAGGAAAGTTACATCAATCCCACTCCAATAGACTAAGTCCTTGTCAGGGCTCAAACAACATGGACGTGGATGCATAGAACGCGATAGTTACATAGTGAACCAGGAGATTCACAGCCAACCAATCTACATTTTCTTGTCCACTTTTAACACAGGCTGTCCATCGACCATGAGGATTCCACTGACACTTGCTCTAGTGTGTGTCTGCGTCTGTACAGGATTTGACCTGACACTTCCAGATGTCCGCGTCTCCACAGGTAAAGACACCGTGTACATCCACGGCAGCTGTATATATGGTGACCTTGGACTCTCATTTTTTGTATTGCACTAATCAATCTAAGCGTAATATATATATATATATATATATATATATATATATATATATATATATATATATATATATATATATATATATATATATATATATATAGTCTGTCTGTCTGTCTGTCTGTTTAATTGACTAGTTGTATATCTGGAAAACTACACGAAGAAGAAGAATTGGTTGGTGGGTGAGGGAGGGGGAAGAAGGAAGGGGAAGGTGAAGAGGAAAAAACGAAGACGGCAAAGGCGAACGCGTACGAATACTACGAAGCAGGGAGGAATCAACGGGAAGAAGAAGAAGAAAAAGAAAAACAAGGAGAGGGAGGAATATAGGAAGAAGTAGAACTTTTAATGCTATTTATGTTCTGATGATACCACACGAAACTTGTTTGTTGTCAACACTAACTATTGCCTATCTCCGAATGTTTTCAGACAACGACCAACTCCTGACTTGTAAAAACACGGAGCTGTCTGCCAACGGCAGCTTGCTGTTTTCCATAGCCGTGACAATCAACCCCAAAGCCGCGACTCTTACCAGTCACACGGTAGGGCATCATGATTTCCTAAACTATAAAATGTTTTGCATATCGTTTACATTGGTCTCTGTGGCTAAGGGCTTGTGAACGCGGTTTGTGAGCCAGTATACCCGGGTTCGAAATACAGCGGTGCTGGTTTTTTCGATAAAGGTATATATAGGAGCCGGTCGTTTAGAAAGCAATAGCAAACTACTGAACGTTACATTTGCCCAGGAATCACGAACAGCGAAAATGCTGGGGTTGACTGCTACGTCCTGTAAAGGACATGCAACTTAATTTTTTTTAATATCCTTTACAGGACATCGCTGTCAACATCAGCGCCTTTCAGCTGATTGTTGATTTCTTGGCAAGATTACGCTCAGTAGTTTTCCTAAACTATACTGTTCAAAAAAGAAAAAAAAAACAAAAAGAAAGAAAGAAACGCAACATTATTGCAGTTTGAATTGCAAACTTGTACCAACATTTTATTGATGATGCTGATTCGCCCACTGCAGTCGGTGTTTTTAAATTCTCTGGCTTCTACACTTTGAGACTGTCCAGCCTGTAAACGTCCAATGGTGATGAGTCGTTGTTCTGTAGTGAGATGAGCCATACTTACGCATTTAATTTTCAACTGAATTTATTCGAGGATCGTCAATCTTTCATAGGCATTCAATAATATGGTGGAAGAGTTTTGTTTTCAGTCAGTTTCATGGTATTAACATAAACCTGCCACGAGTTATTGTCAAAAATATTGTTTTGACCTTGACCTCTTTCATGACCTCACGAATCATGAGGTGAGTATAATTCAGGTAACCACGCGAAGTTAATGACCAGGTGGATGCAGTCGATAGGTTGACTGATGTCTAATCAGCCAATATCTTTTACAAAGGTAATACTAAAAAAATGTTGCGTTTTTTAAACAGTATGCATGGCGTTTCTCCGTGTTTAGTTTCTATATGTTTGAGTTGTCATAAAGAGTTAAAGAAGATCTTGTTTAAGTATGTTTTTCTTTCTTTCAAAATTACAAACTTTCAGGTATTATAAGGGAGACGTTGTGGCGCAAAGGCTGGCAAGCTTGAGCTAGCAGACAGTTGTTTGTCAGAAAGTACACCACATGGCATGGACGAGACAGGAACACTGAGCTGATCCACGACTCTGGTGATCGGGTGAAATGGCGAGTCATGACCGCCCACGCTTTCCGGCATGGTACACGATTGATTGATTGATTGACACCAAAGCTCAATGTTCTCTCTTTGGTTACAGAAGTAAGGACCCGTTCCCTCGCCTTGAGGAGAATTCACTACACTGTGCTAGACCCATTTCTTACAGAGTAATAACACTCAATATGTGATGTGCCCTGTGCCATGCCTGCAGCCTTGACGTCTCAAATTATTTTATGGCTTAATCGGCCTGGGAACACGGGTCAATTATTGTTGTTTTTTAATACATGCCCCAATGGAGATTGGAACCCACGACCACCAGCTGGCAGGCAAGCAAGCCACTGCGCTACCGCGAGTTCCTAATTATAAGAGTTAGTTGCATATCCTTTACAGAACGTCGCAGTCAACCCCAACATTTTTGGGATTTTTGTGATTGCTTGGCAAGTTTGCTTTCAGTAGTTTGCCTGTGCGTTCAGAAAGCAGTGGCAAAAGACTGAATGTGGGCTTGCCAAGAGATTACAAACAGCGAAAAAGGCTGAGGTTGATTGTGACGTCCTGAAAAGGATATGCAACTAACTTTTAGTTTGCTATTGCTTTCTAGGCCACCGGCACTCATACCTTTGTATGGAAACCAACGAAAGGGGGTCTGCTGCCAAATCGCCCGCAGCTATGTTTCTAATACAGTATACAGGAATACGACTCGCGTGCGTTACTCTTTCGCCACAGAGCGGGTTCCTATCTATAACTGCTGAAATAAAACTCGAATTGGCAGAAGAGATAGGATACATAGTGATGCCGCAGAGAAGATACATAATAAAATATCACCCAGTACCTTGCGGGTGGCGTGAGCGATCATGCCTCGCCACAAATTACGATCTCCGGCGTCATGGATCAATTCGTGTGTTGACTCCCTTCCGTGCCATGACACAGGACTGTCAAGAATCTTCTCACACTGTCTTCCTTTTTCTCGCTTTCCGAAAATCTTTCCGGTTGTCACAACATGTTTCAGTTTATGTCTTTTCATAATGTTGCCAAAAAAAGATGATTGCACCTTTCTGATGTTTGTGATAAGTTGTCTTCGCGACTCATCTTCAATTAAAACGTCCTGATTGCTCAGTTTGGCTGTAAAATAATAAATAAACATTTTATTTCGAGACTTTCCTTGATCAGATCCTACTGCAGCTAATATATTCCAGTGCTTGGTACTTGTTTTCCCACAGCCCGGACTGCACAACTGGTTCACCTGGTGGGAAGCGCCGTACACCAAAGGTGCTCATGGGGGACTGTCGGCCCAAGTGGAACTGCTGAGCACAGTGAACAGGGGCAGGGGTTTGCTCGCCTTCACCACACTAGCTCAACCAGAGAACTTATGCCAGCTGCACGGGAAAGCTGACTTTGGTCTAAACTTTATTTCGTGAGTAATTAGTCTAAGACAGCTTTTACAATTGTTAAAGATGATATCATGCCAGTGTGGACTATTACAGTTTGTTTCTTTGTTTGTTTGTTTTTTGTTCGCTCACTTTCAACTCAAGCGTAGTCCACACACCTGCTACTATTTTAGTGTACTAGAATGATTTTTGGGTGTGGATTACTTGTTCCCATTACCAGTGTCCCTCGCCACCAGGCGAACGCACTCTGACTTCTGAGGTATGTCAACTCAACATTAACACCTACTCCACTTTGCAAGGCACATGATGATGATGAGAGATCGCCGATTCCTCCGAAGTCGGAGAGTGTCTGCCTGTATGGCGAGGAACCACCAGTCTGCACACCAATAAGCTAGACATGGGACAACGGATACTCACGCAAAACTCAGGTCCTGTATGACATCACACTGATGTTGGACAACAGGATGTCTTCATCCGACATACAGGACTTTGCGTTGGAGCTCAAGCCAACGAACACAAGCAAGCAAGCAAGCAAGCTTAAAATTGTAAATTCCGGAATGTTGTAGAAACAGTAGTTTCCCAAATGTAATTAGCAAGAATAGCATAGCAAGAGAAGAAAACAGACACTTTACGAAAGTTGTGGTTGAAGAAAGCATTCTCGAATTAGATCAATTAAGGCAATTAAGATATTTCAGACACGTAAAGAGAAAGCGATCCTGGTTAAAGAATGTGCTGGAGGAGAAAGTGGAGAAGATACATGCACGAAGAAGACAACGTGACATGCCGGCATACAACATCAGGAAGTGTTTTTTTTTTTGCGCTCGCTTGTTTTGAGCTCAAGCGTGGTTCATACACACTATTTATTGTAGTGATGGACTGAATTTTACGTGTGGGTTAACTTTTCCTATTAACAGTGTCCCTCACCATCAGGCAAACCAACTCCGACTGCAGAGGTACTTGTAATTAACGTCCCCATTTCAAGGACGACAGGTCAACATTTTAGTCCAGCTGTCCAGTGTAGGAGTTAAACTCCTTAACTCTGCATGAGCACACCGGATGTTTAAGAACACGCGTTCTTATCACTTCGGCCATGCGGACCTGCACTTGTGTATTACATTGTCTCTCCATCTTGCAAATGTTTCATTTGTTTCCATAAATAGTTGTACTTCTTTTGTCAGACAACGTGCAGTTTTCTCATGCTATTCTTACTATTGTTCTCGATTCCCTCGCTAAAGCATCGTCCCGATTCTGTAGTGTTACAGTATTCTTTGGGGAGTATGATGTAATAGTCCATAATGTTGGATCGGTGCGGCTAGATATGAGATCGGGATGAGTCTTCACCGCGAGAGAAAGGAACATGATCATCGCAGAACACAGCCGAGCACGACCTTAGGCATCAGAATGGAAGTGGAAGTGGTGACTGCAGCCCTTAAATGACGTTCTCAGACTCCATTTACTAAGCCAGACAGGAGCATTTCTCTCAGTCTTTCGGGCTGCTCAGTGTGGCATGAATGGGCGGGAGACACACATAGTCACAGCGCCTACGGGAGTTGGGGGAGGGGGGGGGGGCCGTAGTTCTACTGTCCAGGCCATGCTGGTGTGTGTGAACATTAAATGGCCTCAAGGGAGAACACTGAGTTTTAACAAGGAAGACAGGAGTTGTCTATAAATAATTGCTATCACCTCCTATATTTTATAGGCCAGTCGGAACTCGATTGATCGTGTGATCAATATCAAACCGCTAGAACATTTACAAGTACCAATTTTAGTCACCCGCCTTCGATAGGGATTCGAACACGCGAAAACAGGCATACTATGGCATCCTTTGCTTTTCCCACAGAAACCACATTTCTGCTGTCTGTAGATGTTTCTCGGCTTGTCTGTTGTCTGCTTATTGGTTATGTTTATTATATGTACATAATCTTTACACCGTGCAGACGGCTACCTCTGTTCATATACAATGAAACATAAGTAACAGCAAAATAAAATGGATCAATTTTCGTAGTATGATTAATTAAGATAGTTTTTAAAAGAATGGAGCATTGTTATTTGTTTCACCACACGCCGGGCCATGCAACCAGTATGTGTCTCGATCTCATCTCCAGCAAACATTTTGATGCCAGACCAGGAGCACGAGAGTACGACAACCTTCTCCTTGGTCGCGCCATGGGCTGGGGATACGGTTATACCATGGGTGAGTTTGTGTTTAGTGACGAGGTGTGATCACACCATACCAGTCTCAGTGACTTTATAACAATCATGTCCAAAGTGTATCCGCAGGTGTGGCAGAAATAAACACAGCAACATGTATAAAGCGGGCATGCACCTCGAGGTCTCCCTAGATATGCAAACATGCATCCCACTGCTCCGCAAGACGGCGAATACTGTCAGCGAGAAGGGACTGTGGGTGCTCATTGAACCATTTTGTCAACGCTCTGATGATGTCTGCATCGGCTCGGATACCTTGTCCCTTTAGAGCTTTTTTCAAAGTGTCCGAACAAATGCAAGTTACATACGACAGAGAAATCCTTCCACTCTCCCGCGAGAAAGCATGTGCGCGTATATTTACACACCAACCTACTGATTTAACTCAACATCATGGACCTTGCCGATAAGCACCATCCCGCACGATCTCGAGTCTTGTATAAAGTCTGTGATCTTGTCTCGATTATGCCACGTGACAACATACATACATATATAGAGAGAGACAGATAGACAGACATGTGTGTATTGTGTAGCTATGTATGTGTAAAGTACGTTAAATATAAAATAATTTATTGTAGTTCGTGCATTTGAAATACATATTATCATCGCGTGCCATGCCGAACAGCGCTGGTGATTATGTTCTTCCACAAACATCTCTTCTCCGTATTCTTGATATGTTCGACCATTGATCGTCTTCCACACCACTGTTATTCATTCAGCATACCCACTCCCTCCCATGTCCACCTATGCATACAAGTTATGAAGAGTCGTTCTTAACAGCGATATTCAATAGCAATTAACCCTTAAATACCACATGTCACTTAGAGGCCTTTCAGGTGCTAATGTGTCTTCCCACCCCTACAGCGACTCTTAACATCTACTTCGGTCTTTCACATCCTTATGGTGGCCCTTCAGATCCCTACAGCGACCATTCACATCCCTACAGCCACCTCCATCCACATCCGCACAGCGGCCCTTTACATGCCTACACAGGTCTTTCACATCCGCACAGCGGCCCTTTACATGCCTACACAGATTTTTCAGATCCGCACAGCGGCCCTTTACATGCCTACACAGATCTTTCAGATCCGCACAGCGGCCCTTCACATCCCTGTAGCGGTATCTTTCATTTCGATTATCTACATCTTGTAATATTTTGTAGATTAAAGCAGGTCTTCAAACTGTTCTGACTGGTACCTTATCATCTTGATAGACGATAGTTTGTAAAAAGAAGTTATACCTCTCCATAACACAAAGCCTTGGCTGAATTAAGAGACAGCATGATCCCTCTCTCGACCTGCCTAATTTATTCCAGAGGAAAGGTAATACCAATATGTCTGGAACAAAACAAAGCTGCAGAAGCTGCCAGATCAGTAAAGCAATACTCAAACTGTTCGTCTGTCGGAGCTTCGATCCTAGACCAGTTGCCGATCAAGGCTTAGAGCATGGTCTGCCCTGACCATCCATGACATTTAGTCTTTAGGTTATATTATCTCGCACCATGATAAG
Organism: Cepaea hortensis; assembly: GCA_963921405.1. NCBI lineage: Eukaryota > Metazoa > Mollusca > Gastropoda > Stylommatophora > Helicidae > Cepaea > Cepaea hortensis. The sequence continues at coordinate 74,796,824 of OY992885.1, read as the reverse complement.
GCTTGTACCATCCCATTGGCGCTCCTCCGCCCGAAACCGTTGGCACAATGTAGGATGTAGGGTTTGGTGAGCGCCGCCAAACATTTGGCGCTAACAGAAAGCAGGTAGTAGTACCGTCTACTGTCATACGGTAGCTCAGTTATATCTGACTAAGACCTGACTATTCTATGGTTCGTGTTAATTCTCTTTCAGACAGAACGAAGTGTTTGTTTGTATGTCCCATTTTCACTGCGCACTAATATTTTGTTATGCTAATGTATTTCAACATCGGCGGCTGGTACATGCTGTCTATCTTCGTGCCATGGCATGCGGGAGTACAAGGAAATTAGCGGGCTGACAAGCTCGCAGGTGAGGCTACTGTGGAGGGCGGACGCGCCATGGACCAGGCTGACATTCTGAATGCTCTACGAGAAGTAAGACTGTTGCGAGAACCAAGCGATGACTGTGAATCTACAACCATGGTCAGACTGCGAGAACTGCACATTAAAAGAGGTGTTGCCAAGCAAGAACACTACGCAGGAAGCCAAAGAAGATTGATTAACCAACACAGAACTGGTGTCGTGAGCCGCTACACGCTGCGGGATCCGAGCACTTATGGACTGAATGGTTCGATGTGCAATGAGGATGATCTGTCGACTAACTAACTAACATGCTGTCTTCGGTAGGTATGGGTGGCTTTGTGAACAATTACGGATCACAAGATGACGATGGGGTAGTTGCGGAAATCCCACTGATTGCTGGCAGAGTTTCAACTTTGAACCTGGATAGAATCCCTTTCAAACACATCGGTGAACTTGCTGGACGTGGTGTCGTGGTAGGAGTGTTGTTGTTGTTGTTGTTGCTGCTGCTGCTGCTGTTGCTGCTGCTGCTGCTGTTGCTGTTGTTTTTGTTGTTGTTAATTCATTCGTTCTGGGTTGTTCATTATTTTCAAAATGTCAGAATGAAGAATTGGTGCTTACTTGGTTACATTTTGAAAAACAACATATCTCCCCTATAATCAATCAATCATGTGCCATGCCAGAAAGCGTGGGCGGTCATAACTCGCCATTCCACTCGATCACCAGAGTCGTGAATCAGCTCAGTGTTCCTGTTTCGTTCATGCCATGTGGCCAAGCCATCCAGGTATTTTCCTCTCGGTCTTCCTCTTGGTCTGTTCCCCTCGATCTTGCCAGTTGTCACTAAGTTCTCCAATCCATTTCTTCTCATAACATGTCCAAAAAATTTTGACTGTCTACGCCTAATTTCTCTAATCAGTTTACGAGTTTCATTTGTCTCCTGTAGTACTTGGTCATTGGTTTTTTCTATCTGTCCATGGTATTCTTTGCATTTTCCTCAGAAACTGCTTTTCTGTAGCCATCAGATGTTTTTCAGCTTGACTGCATATTGCCCAAGTTTCACATCCATATAAAAGAACAGGCTCTATGTCCCCTCAACACTCTTTTTCTCGTTTCAATTGACATCTTTTTATTGGTCAGAATGTTTTTCATCTTGCTAAAAGCTACTTTCGCCACGGCGATTCTTGTTCTAATCTCTTCAAGGCATCTCCCATCAGATGTTATGACTGTTCCGAGATAATTGTACCGATTCACTTGTTGAAGAATATTCCCATTTACTTGTATATTACATTGTGGCACTTCTTCCTTCCTACTGACGACCATAACCTGAGTCTTTTTACAATTTAATTCTAACACCAGTTGCTCACTGTGTACAACAACCGCATCTACTAATTGTTGCAGGTCCTGCGCATTGTCTGCAATCAATACTGTATCGTCTGCATATCTAATGTTATTGATGTTTCGTCCTCCAATGCTGATTCCATTTATATCTTCTACATTTCTGAAAATATTTTCACTGTACAGGGAAAAAAAGATCTGGAGACATTACACATCCCTGCCTAACACCTCTCTTAATAGGTTGATATTGTCCCACTTCATTATCAATCCTTATGGCAGCTTGTTGTTTCCAATATATTTTTTTAATGTCTAATGTCTTTCCCATCAATTTGTAGATCTGCAAGCATATCCACCATGTTGATATGTCTAACTCTATCAAAAGAGTGTGTGTAGTCAATAAAGCAAAGATGTATATCCTTGTTTAATTCTATAGCACGTTCAATAACTGTTCGCAGCATATACACAGCATTTACTATACCCTTTCCTTCTACAAACCCACATTGTTCTTCCCCTATTTCAGGTTGTAATTTCTTCCTTACTCTTTGCATGATAATTCGTAGCGAAATCTTTGTGATGTGACTCATTATACTAATTGTTCTATGTTGATCACATTCCAAGGTTCCTGATTTCTTTGGGGTTGCAATAAATACAGTTACATAATCCAGAAGGTATATCTCCAGCATCATATAATGTGTTCAGCAGTCTGGTGACTTGATCTAGTCCATATTCTTCTAAAGCAGAGGTTCCCAAACTACGGCCCGCGGGCCACTTGTGGCCCGCCAGCTGTCACAAAGTAGCACACGAGGCCTCGAGCAGTCATTTCCCGCAATGATCGTTATAAAAACAAGCAACGTTCCAGACTCACCGAAGTAACCTAGCTGCGCTTATGACTTTGGGCACGACATATTTGTGCCCAGACATTGATAAACTGGCATCTGAACTTAAGTAACTGGTTATGAAGAACAGTTACAACTGTACATTAATTACATTAATAGCGATTTTCGAAACAGATTTAAAATTGAAGTTAAGAAAGGTAAGAATGATATTGCACGACTTTTATAATTTTATAACGTTGTAGCCCGCTTAACTACCGAAAATAGTAGATATGGCAATCTGCTTGAAAAGCTTGGGAACTACTGTTCTAAAGCTTTAATCATTTCTGTTGTGATGTTATCTGCACCAGGGGCCTTTCCAGCTTTCATATGCTTAAGAATATTTCGAGCCTCTATCTTCAAAACTGGTGGTCCTTCATTATTAAATCTAATATCATACTGTTCCTCTCTGTAATCCTCATAAAGGTTTTTCACGTAATCTGTCCATACATGTATAATCTGATCTTTTTCTATTATGATTTTGCCATCTTTAGTCTTTAGACAGCCTGTTGATGTACTTGTTCTTTTATTAGTAAGTTCTTCCCTACAGCACACGCTTTAATATGGAACTCTCTCTCTCTCTCTCTCTCTCTCTCTCTCTCTCTCTCTCTCTCTCTCTCTCTCTCTCTCTCCTCCCCCCCCCCCCACCCTCCTCTCTGAAAGCCCAGAGTATTATAATGGTATGTCTGTGACATCACCCAGCATCATTCCTTCATTTCCAGTTTTTGTAATATTCTCTTCTCTTCTCCCGCCATGTAACGTTGTAAATGAAACGCCATCAGTTTGTGTGACTGCGTATATCTTTCGAGTCTAGATGTATCTCCGTATTGTGGACTTGCTTAGATCTAAAAATAATTGTGCACACTGGTATAAGTTGTATTGATACATATATTACACCTTCTTCCTTTTGTAGATGTACTATGGTCAATGATTGTGTTATTGTTGTGTCTGTAAATAATATCAATATTAGTTTCTGCAACAGTCCCAGTATTACATATTGAACATTCAGGTGTGCTCTAAAGTTTCCGCAACAAGCACGGGTCACTACATTTGTGAGAAACCTTTCTACGCCTGCTGTCAGCTGCATTACGACAGTCATCCTGCAAGTCTACAACTGAACACTGGTAAGTCACGTGTTGTTTGGGTGGAACAGTGAAAGTCTAATAGACAATTTAGATTTTATTAGGTGACCTTTTCCCCCCGAAGGATAAAACTTAAACATCGTGATTTCAAGAGCACACCTTCACCGAATGGATCACTTGCGATTTGCAGTCAGTCAGTCAGTTAGTTAGTTAGTTAGTTAGTTAGTTAGTTAGTTAGTTAGTCGACAGATCGTCCGCATTGCACATCTAACCATTCAGTCCATAAGTGCTCGGATCCCCTCCTCAGTAAATCCCGCAGCGTGTAGCAGCTCACGACACCAGTTCTGTGTTGGTTTATGACTCTTCTTTGGCTTCCTGCATAATGTTCTTGTTTTGCCACACCTCTTTTAACTTTTGCAATCGTGGATTACTCAAGCGAACACCATAGACACATAAATAAACACACATAGGATTATTGGAGAAGAAAGAAGTAGAGACTAGAGGACGCACTAGACAACATAAAATTTGAAAGCTATAGTTACCGACCGGGATTCGAATGGAACAGCATAGAACATCCCACAAGTCTGCCTATAATTTGCTACACAAAGAATGGAAATACAGCTCACGTGACAGTCCTACAGGACACATAAGCGAGAGAACCTCAAGCGCACAACCCTATTTATGATGTATGCCATACTGGAGACAGTCAAGATGGTCAAAGGAGGAGGAGGGACAGAAAAGGGTTGGGGGAGGGGAGAGACGGACAGGTCGAAGAAGAAGGCGAAGAAGAATAATAGGAGGGAAACGAGGAAGTGCGAAACGATGAGGAAGAGGAAGAATAAGACACAGAAGAAGTAGCAGCAGGAGTCGTAATGTATGTATTAATAATGCAGCACAACTAAGTTGTTTAACTAAAATAACATTTTAATCCAGTAGAAAGAAAACGTTAGTTAGAATTTTAAAACATACATGTTATTAAAAGAAAGTTCTTTTTGTTATTGTTTCAGAGGAGGGAACATCAGTCTTGTTCAGTCGTTCCCCTTCTATTTTGGATATAACTTTCCTTAAAGTCTTGTTGAGTCCTAATTGAATATAGATGTGTCGTTGTCTTCTTTCAGTATATATTTTTTTAAATGTATAAATAGTCCTATGACAGATACTGGTGTTGAGGTGTAAAGTGTCAGGTTTTATATTTTATAAGCATCGGCATAATGAGGTGGCGAGGCCAGTTTCCCTGTTCGTCACCTTTTCTGTCCAGGCGACCCTGAGACTCGTCCAGCAGAGCGAGCCAGCCTAACATTCTTAGGAAGTCAAGGTGGCCGGCGAGGTGATGACCACATCAGCCAGCGAGTACCGTTTGGTCTACACAAATATGGCTCTAACACCATCTGCCCAATGTGCCTTGGGGCGTGTAAAAGTGTCCTCCACGTTGTACTTGTACCCACTCCATGGAGCTGTGAGGGTCCTCCAAGTTGCACTTATAGCCACTCCACGAGGTAATGAGGGTCCTCCACATTTTACTTGTAGCCACTCCATGAAGCTGTGAGGGTCCTCCACATTGTACTCGTAGCCACTTCATGAAGCTGTGAGAGCCCTCCACGTTGTACTTGTAGCCACTGCATGAAACTGTGAGGGTCCTCCACGTACTTGTAGCCACTCCATGAAGTAGTGAATGTCCTCCACATTGTACTTGTAGCCACTCCATGAAGCTGTGAAGGTCCTCCACGATGTACTTATAGCCACTCCATGAAGCTGTGAGGGTCCTCCACATTGTACTTGTAGCCACTCCATGAAGCTGTGAGGGTCCTCCACATTGTACTTGTAGCCACTCCATGAAGCTGTGAGGGTCCTCCACGTTGTACTTGTAGCCACTCCATGAAGCTGTGAGGGTCCTCCACATTGTACTTGTAGCCACTCCATGAAGCTGTGAGGGTCCTCCACATTGTACTTGTAGCCACTCCACGAAGTAGTGAGGGTCCTCCACATTGTACTTGTAGCCACTCCATGAAGCTGTGAGGGTCCTCCACATTGTACTCGTAGCCACTTCATGAAGCTGTGAGAGCCCTCCACGTTGTACTTGTAGCCACTGCATGAAACTGTGAGGGTCCTCCACGTACTTGTAGCCACTCCATGAAGTAGTGAATGTCCTCCACATTGTACTTGTAGCCACTCCATGAAGCTGTGAAGGTCCTCCACGTTGTACTTGTAGCCACTCCATGAAGCTGTGAGGGTCCTCCACATTGTACTCGTAGCCACTTCATGAAGCTGTGAGAGCTCTCCACGTTGTACTTGTAGCCACTGCATGAAACTGTGAGCGTCCTCCACGTTGTACTTGTAGCCACTCCATGAAGCTGTGAGGGTCCTCCACGTTGTACTTGTAGCCACTCCATGAAGTTATGAGAGTGCTCCACGTTGTACTTGTAGCCAATCCATGAAGCTGTGAAGGTCGTCCACATTGTACTTGTAGCCACTCCATGAAGCTGTGAGGGTGCTCCACGTTGTACTTGTAGCCACTCCATGGAGTAGAATCGGACAATATTCCTGTCGCAAAAAGGAATTGAGCCCAGACCACTGTCTCGGCAGGAAAGAGTACTGACCACTAGCCCACTTGTCTCTTGGATTCATGTACTGACCACTAGCCCACGGTGTCTCCTGGATTCATGTACTGACCACTAGCCCATTGTGTCTCCTGGATTCATGTACTGACCACTAGCCCACTGTGTCTCCTAGTTCATGTACTGACCACTAGCCCACTTGTCTCTTGGATTCATGTACTGACCACTAGCCCACAGTGTCTCCTGGATTCATGTACTGACCACTAGCCCATTGTGTCTCCTGGATTCATGTACTGACCACTAGCCCATTGTGTCTCCTGGATTCATGTACTGACCACTAGCCCACTGTGTCTCCTAGTTCATGTACTGACCATTAGTCCACTGTGTCCTGGATTCGTGTACTGACCACTAGCCCACTGTCTCTTGGATTCATGTACTGACCACTAGCCCACTGTCTCCTGAATTCATGTACTGACCACTAGCCCACTGTGTCTCCTAGATTCATGTACTGACCACTAGCCCACTGTCTCCTGAATTCATGTACTGACCACTAGCCCACTGTGTCTCCTGGATTCATGTACTGACCACTAGCCCACTGTGTCTCCTGGATTCATGTACTGACCACTAGCCCACTGTCTCCTGGATTCATGTACTGACCACTAGCCCACTGTGTCTCCTAGATTCATGTACTGACCATTAGTCCACTGTGTCCTGGATTCGTGTACTGACCACTAGCCCACTGTGTCTCTTGGATTCATGTACTGACCACTAGCCCACTGTCTCCTGAATTCATGTACTGACCACTAGCCCACTTGTCTCCTAGATTCATGTACTGACCACTAGCCCACTGTCTCCTGGATTCATGTACTGACCACTAGCCCACTGTGTCTCCTAGATTCATGTACTGACCACTAGCCCACTGTGTCTTGGATTCATGTACAGACCACTAGCCCACTGTGTCTCTGGATTCATGTAGAAGTATATAGAGGTCAGTAGGGCAGAATGGATAAGACCACTAGCTCTCAAACTTCTGGTGCGCTGATGGCGAGGTACGGGATTTAGCCCCTACACCTGTCAGTTGAACTGAACTGCTGACTTCTTGACCTTGACTTGGGACGTACATTACAAGTACCTCAGAAGTCAGAATGGGTTCGCCTGGTGGCGGGGGCACCCGGTAACAGGAAAAGCTGGCCCACACACAAAAATCAGTCAAGTGCTCTGCCTGGTAGTACTAGTAGTAGTAACTACTAGTGGTATAAGCATGTGCATGGACTACGTTTTATATCAAAGCCAACGAGCGAACAAAGACCAATGTAGAAATATCATATTCTCCCTGATCATGTAGTATTTTATTTGGAGCTTAGAAGTGTCTTGTAGTCATTAGTGTTTGCTTTCTATCGAGAGTACAGTGGGGTACTTTCATCTGTTCGTCTTTCCTCTTCTTTGTTGAGTATAAAGATATAGGTACTCCCATAGCAAATACTGCGTTGTTGAGGTGTGAAGTGTTAAGCCTTCATATATTCTAGGACAAGGCATTTGAGCTGGTGTGTCCAGTTCCTTTCTTCCCTCCCCAGACAAATCCCAGAAAATATTAACAATTGTCCAGTTATCTTTTTTATGGAGCTTGGCCGGCAATGGCACTAACCACTATGCCATTGTGTCGTCATCTGGAGATAGTACAACTTATTACTTTTGTATCCAGATACTTTA